>JAPWDM010000045.1:1805000-1987500 GCA_035578155.1 Brachynemurus nebulosus | reverse complement strand
TATAGGGGTACGTGAAAATATTATTAGTAATGACGGATAGAACAAAATAACATTAGCACAAAATTATAGGCCAGAAAAATTTGTAATTATAGTTTAAAAAGAGACATTGCTAATCCAAAGAGTAAATAGCTAATGCATAAAATACTCACATAGCTTTAGACCGGGAGATAATAACAGAAATCCTTCCGCAATTTTCGCACTTATGCCTCGGGGAGTATTGAAAGATATGAAAATTTTAAGAAATTTAAGGATAAATTTGAGTTCCGTTCGCGTGGCTTTTATATCGAAAATTAGGTTTCTAGCATAAAATTACATAGAAAATACCTCTGTCGCAGCATCCTGCATAACATAGCGAATGTCCGTTTATAAAAATTAATTTTTCTCGGAAACTAGTTGATATAGAAAAAAAGTTTAAAGACCTTTTTATGTAATTTTTTCTCTTCTTTTAAATGGTCTAAAAAAATTTCGCAAAAATTTTTGAATAAGTGGAAATTTTGGCAAAAAACTAATTTTTTGCAAGAACAAAACCATCCGACGTGTCTGGCTGACGAACTCATCCAAGGGTTTGAGACTTCCAATGTTTTCACCAAATTTTCTAGGGACCTCAAAACAAATTTCTGCCATGGTCCCGGGGTTAAGTCGCGTCATGACAGTGGCTGTAATAGCTGAATTCCATTCTGGAAATCCGCTAACAGGAATTTGATACGATTTTCGCACTTTTGCCAATTTAAAATTAGAAAATTATCATCGTGAAACGCTTATTAAAAGAATTGGCATAAGTCGCCGGCATGGCTAAGTGTGGTTACGCGATGGAAAAAATCATTTCCAAATCCATCGCCACCGCTGTTATCTCTGTGACAAGTTTCAAGTCGATTGGTTAAGTTTTTGAGGCTGAAAGCGAGACAAACAAATAAACTTTCGCATTTATAATTTTAGTTTGAATTTTTATAAAAAATTAAATGCCCCATATTTTATACCGAAAGTTATATGAAAAACTTTAACCACTTAAGAACGCTGACCTTATGCCAGTCCAAAACGCACTTGGCGATTGCTTTTTAATTTAAATAAATTAATTAAATCTCACTGGGTGTTCCAAACCATCCATCAATAAACTATCACTCGTTGTAACATTATTTTTTTTCTTCTTTGGAAAAATTTATAAAGTGTTAAAAAAACTATAATTGAACTAATGAATCTTTTTTATCCAAATTAATTTTTGATAAATTTCTTTAAATGTATGTAAAAACAATCATTGCGTTGAAACGTGATAACCTCTCAAACCTCTGTCACAATGTTTTTATGAATAATTATTTATACTAGAGAGAAAGAACATAGTTTAATTATTATAATATGTAAGAATCTAATAGATTAAAAATAACTGTATGTTTTATTTAAAAGTATTTGATGTGTGAAACAAATTTCTTTTACTTTTTTTTTTCTAACAAATACTATTAATATACTCGAGTGAATTTCAATTAATTTAAAACAATTATAGGTTATTTTAAAGAAAGTATCACTGATTGAAAATTATTTTTCTCATCAGAATAAATTTAAAGGTCGAATGTGAGTGAGATGGCCAGATATACGTTTGTACGTAATTTAAATTTAAAGAAAAAGTGAACTTTAAAAATAATTTAAAAAAGAAATTAAAATGCATCATCATACACGAATGTCATAACATTGACCCAAAAAATAATCGAAATGCAATACATATACATATGTATCGTGAGCTAGTGAAGTGACTGACCAAATTGCTTGTGTAGCAAAATATTGCATGTTATACATGTGTAGAAATTATGTTTTGTCTCTCACGAATATTAAATTTCGTGTCTGAATCCCGTAGTATATGAATATGAAAAAAAAAATTTATTGAATTACAAACTTTTGCCATAACGAGAATTATTTATGAATTCCTAAAAAAAAATTTATTCAAGGATTTCTGTGGTGTCTTAGCAACAATCGGATCAGTAAAAAAAGTTGGACTGTAGTTAATGCATATACGCACATGAATTTTTCCAAATCTTTAGCCGATCTACCTTAACTTTTAGGTTGATTATTTACGGTATCTTTATCTGTAAGAGAATAATCTACGTTGGGTTTAGCAGGCCCGACGAGAGGGTAGAATAGCCGGGATTGCCGTCCCGGGGCCCAGGCTGCAAGAGGGGTCCGTAACGGTTGGGAGGAGCCCAGAAAATAGTAAAAGGAGCTTTTATTGGCTCATGACTTATTTTATTTTTTTTTTGAGAAATGTGCTTTGTTCCCGAGGTCCGCCATTTCTCTCCACGGCGCGGCACTGAGATTTAGTTGAACCACCTAATTCCACTGAACATAACACAATGAAATCCTGTTATTATATATGATTTCCTTCTGCGCTTCCAATGGGGTTTGTCTTAATTTGATTCTTGCATTCCCTAGTTTTTCTTATATGTATACATTTCGCATGTACTCAGGTCTTTGCAGTGCTTTGCTATTTTTCCAGAATCATAGAAGTTTAGCTTTAAATAAAATTAAACTACACACGGTACTCAAATATTCACAAACTAATTTAAATCTCGTCCCAGTGGATTCACAAACGATCGGCGTACCTATACACTCCCTCATAAATAACAACTAGAAAGAGACTGAAATGTTATTATACACTCGACCACCTCAACAAGAAACATCTCGCTCTCTCTCTCTCTCTCTACATATACTTATTATATATACATAGAGAGAGAGAGAGAGATGTTTCTTGTTGCTGTGGTCCTATATAGTTAGCTTTAAGCGTCTCTTGGTTTCATTACAAATGACGGATAGATGGTACCTACTGTGGATAATACAACAACTTTCAACCCTTTTCTATGGACGACTACAAATCTTTCAGCTACTTCTCTCATAATTTTCGGTTATTAGTCATTTTTAATTGGAACAATTTGATATCGGGGTTCTGACTGTGTAACAGACAAGTCAATACGTATCATTGTTGTGCATAATTATATAGTTATTAGTTATTATTATCGTTAAAAATATTATTAAAAACCTAGTTTTCTAGTCATCTTAAAGCCAACATAAAGTGAAGTGCATATTGTGTCATATACTCATCAATAAACAGAATCCAGATCAACCATACCTGCTATATTTTTATATAGCAGGTAGGGCGGTAAGACGCTTTATTTGAATTAATTATGTGTAGTTTTAAATACATGATAAAGAAATCATATAAACTATTTTATTACATAAGTAAACAACAAACAAATTTAATCTTAATTTTTGCATAACAAAACTTTAAAAATAATACACTCATACACTACCTAAACAAAAATAATAACCCAACCAATTAATCAAAATGAATACACCACAATCATATGCCAACATAACAAAACAAAACACATCATACACTAAAGAGTGTGCAATAGTTATACCAGCGCTTAACAATACAGACTGGAGAACTACAGAAATGGAGTATATCTCTGTTATAGCAACGAAAGTTAACCCTAAAAATATAATAGCAATATTTCCAGCTTCACAAAGAAGAGTTATAATCTACTTCAAAAGCAAGGAAATCGCCTCAAACTTTGTTAGTCAAAATCCTATGATAAAAGTGAAGGACCAGCTCCTACCAACACGTTGTTTAATCTCCCCGTCAAAAAGATTGCTGATAGCTGGAGTCCATCCAGTAATTCCCAACGAAAAAATCTCTGACCACCTAAAAAAACTGAACATAAGATTAATATCAGAAGTAACCAGTATTCATGTACACACCCCAATACCAGCTTGGAATCATATCCTCACCTCTCGACGACAAGCATTCGTAGATCCTCATCAGGAAATCACGATACCCGAAACAATTGAAATAATAGCAGACGGAGAAAGTCACACCTTATACTTATCTATTGACGAAAACAAATGTAGAAAATGTAACTCTACTGCCCATTCAACACAACGCTGTAAACAAGAGATCGTCAACTCACAACCAACTAGCTCACAATCGGACATATCCAATAATACCCAAGAAAATCAAACATCTGAAATCCAATCACAAACGCAAAATCTCACCTCAAATGCACCAACACTAGCAAACAAACCAAATAACGCCGAAATCACAAACTACCAAGAACCACTTCCACACCCAACCACCTCATTCAAAAATAACTCAAAATTAAGTACTCCCTCCACAACACAAACTGCAATAGAAACTAACCCTTCCTACCAACAATCCCAAGAACAAACGACTAAAAATACATCCAAAAATGACCACCAATATACGAAAGAAATAGATTCAAATAATCCAAAAAATGTACTTTCAAGATCACCTCCATCCGAGGACCTATCTACAAAAGAAAACTCAACAGTTTTAAAACCCATCACAGGTGGAAAACGAACACATACAAAAACTGACTCCCCTGACGAACACTTATCTAAACAAATACTATTAGAAAAAGGAAATTCTGACTCGGCTAGTGACTCAAATTTACCTCCACAAAACACAACAAAGGAATCGATAAATACAATAAACGAACAATTTGCTGTAATTAAAGCAAATATGACAAATCACCCGGAACAATTCGCTTTATCATACGACCAACTCATCAACTTCATACTAACTGTCAAACCTAAATCCAACATAAAAGAAATCGCTCAAAACGCAAACCTAGACATAAAAGACATTCTAGACACCATAAACAAAATATATCCAGAATTAAATAAAACCTATAAAGGAAAACTTACACGCATCAAAAACCTATTAGTAAAAACCGTAGCTACGTCAATAAACAACGAAGAATACATTTCTACAGAAGAATCAAACTAATATAACAATTACAATAATTCAAAAAAAGTAATTTAACATGTTTCTTCTACAGTGGAATCTAAATGGATATCTCAACAACCAACTCCAGTTACAACATTTAATAACTATTCACAGCCCCATAATTATAGCTCTTCAAGAAACCCATTTAAGAGATGAAAACAAAATTCAACTAAAACATTATGTACATTACTTAAAAAATGATATTATAGATGCAAGAGCAAAAGGTGGTGTGGCCTTATTTGTCAAAGATACCGTACACTCTACTAAAATCAACATAAATAGTAATTTACAAGTTGTAGCCATACAAACATATATCAACAATAACAAACTCACAATAGCAAATATATATTTAAATCCGCAACAACACATTACCCCAGAAGAAATACAGGGTGTTCTTGATCGATTTCCAACACCTTTCATTCTGGTAGGCGACTTCAACGCACACAATAAGCTTTGGGGAAGTAAATATAACAACCAAAGAGGGAAAATTATAGAAAATATTCTATGGACAAACCCATCAATCTGCCTTCTAAATGATCAAGAACCAACCTATTTAAAAATACAAACGGGCGAAACCTCATGTATTGATCTGGCGCTGGTATCAAATAGTTTATTCCCAGACATTAAATTGTATACTTTAGATGACACACATAACAGTGATCATTTTCCAATCTTACTACATATTAACTACTCTAATAGCTATTTCTACCACAATTTCAAATACAATTTCAAAAACACTGACTGGACAGCATTTAACCATCACCTTAACTTAAAGGAAAAATTTGAAAATTCAGATGAAATGGTAGAATATGTAACTTGCCAGCTAAAATCATCTATTGAAAATTCGATACCCAAGTCAAAAACTAAAACGAGGAAATCAGTTCCTTGGTGGAATCAAGATATTGCCATGGCAATTAAACAACGTAAAACTGCGTTACACAAATTCATCTCGTCAAAAAATACCACTGACCGAACAGAATACAAAAAATACAGAGCCAAAGTAAAATATCTTGTAAAACAAGCCAAACGCAACAGTTGGAGACAATTCGTATCACATATAAATAAATCTACTCCTATGACAAAAATTTGGCAGAAGGTCAGTCTAATAAAAAACGCAAAACAACATCTCCATATTCCAGCTATATCCGTAAATGGCGTCACCTATGCAGACTCTTCAGAAATTGCGGAAATTTTTGTAAATATGTTTGCAAACTACTCCAATAACGAAGATCTATCTGACGACTTACTGCGGTATAAGCTGGAATTAAGAAACGGAAACAGTCACTTTGGCGAAAATTCAACTGAAAACTATAATACAGAAATTACCGTAAAAGAACTAAAATTAGCCATCAAGTCAATAAATACCAACACACCCGGTCCTGATCAAATTTTTCCTATCACAATAAAAAACCTTACTAATAAAAATATGCTATACCTTCTTGAAATGTTTAACCTAATATGGACCCAAGAAAAATTTCCCAATTCGTGGAGACAGGCAACCATTATTCCAATTCCTAAACCAAACAAAAGCAAAACAAACCCCGAAAATTATCGTCCTATAGCCCTTACCAATATTCTGTGTAAGATTTTCGAAAAAATCATCACTAATAGACTACTATGGAAACTAGAAAAAGAAAAACTTCTCAACCCCTGGCAATATGGCTTTCGAAAAAAGAGGTCCACCTTAGACGCTCACACACAATTTACTTCAGAAATTCAAAATGCTTTCGTTAATAAACAGATTGTTATAGCCGTCTTCCTCGATTTGCGAAAAGCATATGATACAATATGGCATGAAGTTATTTTGAAACAGCTTCAGGAATGGAATTTTAAGGGACACCTACCAAAACTCATAAGAGAATTTCTCAAAGATAGAAAAATATCAGTTAAAATAGGCAATACTTACTCCAGCGAAAAGCAAATACAAAGAGGGATACCACAAGGCTCAGTTATTAGCCCCCTTTTATTCAACATCGGAATAAACGACATCAGTCAAGTCATAAAACCTCCAATTCAACAAGTTTTATTCGCTGACGACTGGGTAATTTATATACGCACAGATAAACTAGAATATGCTGAACTAAAAATTCAAGAATGCTTAACGAATCTACAACAATGGGTAAAAAGAAAAGGCTTAACCTTTGCAGAAAATAAAACCTTTTGTGTCAACTTTAACCGAACACGAAGAAATATCCCAAGAAATCCCAATCTTTATCTAAACGGAAAAATGATTACATGCAAAGATGAAGTTCATTATTTAGGGATTACATATGACAGTAAACTATTCTGGAAAAAACATATTTCAAACATAAAAGCCAAATGCCTTACAAATATGAATTTGATTAAATCCCTTAGCAAGCAGAATTGGGGCGCAGATAGAAACACCTTAATAAAACTTTACAAGAGCCTTATTCTACCATCTATGGATTATTGCTGCCAGATTTATAATTCGGCTTCGAACAGCACTTTGAAACTTCTAGACCCAATTCAAAATCTAGCCTTAAGATTAGCAACAGGGGCATACCATACAAGTCCAATTCATAGCTTACATGCAGAATCGGGAATGCTACCTTTACGATATCGACGCAAGCTTCTTTGCTCACGACAAATTCATCGTATTATGGCACTTCCTGACCACCCCCTATATAAAACACTATTCCAACCTCAGTACACAACCCTATATGAAAATAAACCCAATTATCCCAAGCCATATTATCTAAAGCATCAATTTTCCAAAAAAGTATGGCCATTGGAACCTGTAAATACCCCTCCCTGGGATAAAGCCTATCTGGAATATAATGTAGAATTAAAGAAATTTCCAAAGGAAAACACGCCATCTACAGTCTATATAAACCTACTATATGAAATATTAAGTGGTTTGCCTGACTATACACAAATCTACACTGATGGCTCAAAAACAGAAACCTTCACTAGTGCTGCGTATACTAGTCCAACTAGCTCAGCAACTTACAAACTACCTCAAGAGTACAGTATATTTTCCGCGGAATTATATGCTATATTAAAAGCATTACAATCGGTATCACAGGAACAAAACAAAAACTACATCATATTGACCGATTCCTGGAGCTCAATTCAGGTTTTGTCAAACCATACGAAATGGGACAACACGATCAAAAACCATATCTTTGACTGCATAAACACATTACACCAAAATAATTGCAAAATTGTTGTATGCTGGATCCCTGGACACAGTGGGATCGAAGGCAACAATAGAGTCGATAATCTAACTAAAAATATAACCCCCTCCCAAAACCCAGACACCGACCTAATTCCTATAGATGACGCTAACCGGTGTTCTCTACATGATATAATAATAGAATGGGAGTCAGAATGGCATGAAACAAATCAAAAATTAAAAGACATAAAACAAGATGTTAAACCATGGATTACCTCGGAACAGGATACTCGAAGAAATGAAATTATCATTACTCGTTTAAGAATCGGGCATTCACACATTACTCATTCCTTCATCCGTGAAAAATCCAACCCACCTCTATGCGACACATGTAACACCCCTCTAACTATTCAACATATCCTTATCAATTGCAACAAATACAATAGAATACGCAATAAATTAAACCTACCAAACAATATACCGGAAATTTTAGCCAATAATCAAACTAACTTAGACAAAACATTAAAATTTTTAAGTGAAACTCGTTTAAAAGACAAAATATAAAAAAAAAAAAAAAAAAAAAAAAAAAAAAAAAAAAAATCCACTGTTAACTTCTAATGTAAAAATCAATATACCTCACAAAAATAAACCCTAAAAATCAACAAAATAAATAAATAAGTAAATAAATAAAATAGAGTAAATAAAAGTTAGCAAATAAACAAACATAACCAAACACAAAAATCTTAAATGTAAAAATAAAACCGCCAACAAACCTATGGAAGGTAGTGTTCAACTTAGAAGCCAAGAGATCCAGAATACATCCATACACCGAATCAAGTTCAGTGAAAGTGACAAACTGATAATGATTGTATCCAAGTGTAAATGTGTAAAAAGTTTAACCAAACTATAAATAACTAAAAAGTAACCCCAAATATGAAAACTCAACCGACGCATATAGCCTCAGTTGCTGCGCGTCAAACAAAAAAAAAAAAAAAAAAAAAAAAAAAAAAAAATTTGATATCGGTCAAATTTTTGAGAAGCTACATAGTACCTACTGAAACTTTAGACGTATTAACAGTTTTGTCGACGGCTTTTATCTCAAAACTATCTGTTTTTTCAGGGTTCGGCCATGAACCCTGAAAAAACGGAAACATCATCGCAAAAACGCTGCACAGTCGTTATTTTGAAATTATTCCCTTCAAAAGAATTATTGTATACAGTCACGGATATGTACCTATGATAAATACCTTTTTTTGTAATCTCAATTTATTTTGTAGTTTTTCTGAAAAAAAAAATCCCAAAAAAGCCTTTTTTTTCGGTCCCAGAGGGGCCTAACCCTTTAAAAATAATCCATTATTAGTATGCCAGCGTGTAGAAAACAGTATCGTCTCTAAATTTTAGTTCTTTTGATATTATTTAAATAACTGTTCTCACAAAAAAGACATTTACTTGATAACTTTTTTTAAAACTTTTGAAAAATAGTCACCATTAAAAACGTTAGTTTTATGTATAAAAGTTTTAAAAGCAGACTAATATTTTTTTCCTTAATGTATATTTAGTTTAAGAATAGTTATCATTCCTATTCTTTCCCCCTTCTCTTTCCATTTTTTCCTTGTAAAATATGTATAAAAACATATAATTATCATACGAAGTGAAATAATGCAACAGTTTGAAAATTGTAGAAAACTTTTGAATTAAATAAATAAAATTTATTTTCCATTGAATAACAAGAAAAATGATGAAAATGCTCTGAAATAAATGTGCGGATTGAATCAAAGAAATAATATGCGGAAATAAAGTTGTTCCTTTGAGAGTAATAGAGGAAACGAGTCCACGTTCTTTTTAAACGAAGTTTTCTGATGATTCTGTGTTATGTAAATGAGTTAAGTATATGAATGTGTAGGAGACTTTACAGTAAAGTGTATATTATAAAAGTTCATAGAAATACTTCGTTCGCAAGAAGTGTGGTGATCAAGTGAAAATAATGAGTATACATACATAGATGTAGTATACGTATACATATATGTAAAAGTATTCTGTTGTTTTATTTAGCGGTGATTTCAAATTTATTAGACAAAACTAATATTCGAATAATAAATTCCTTTTTTAAAAGCAGCCAGCAACTTATCTATAGTGGTTATAAAGCATAGTGATTAAGTTAAGTCAAAAACGCATGTTAGTTTTTTGTGTATAACTGAAAAGCTGTCAATTATTTTAGGCACTAAATCAGTGTTTCACAAACTTAAGATATTCTATTCATTTCAATCTCTGGTTCAGTTTATGGTCCAAGAGTCCACCGTATACAGATTTTATGTATAAATTACAACAATTTCTTGTGCGTAGTTAGTACTACTATAGACTTAATAGGAGCCGCTATTTATTTATGCTAATTTTGTCGGCGTCACAAATATGACGTCATTATTTCTGGTTATGATTTTTAATGTTTACATAAGTCATGGAAAGCGTGGATGAAATTGACGTGAAAATGTAAGTTTCAACGTATACAATGAATTTATAGTGGAATGTCAAGCTTAATTAATTTATGGAATGCTATGGGGTTGTGCGTCAGTTAAGCCTGGCACCTCAATATGTACTCATTGTATACGTTGAAGCCTACATTTTGATATACATAGATTTTATCCATGAAATGTCTTGAATTGAGTAAAAACTAAGTATCGTAACCGGAAATGACGTCACATTCTGTGATGCAGGCAAAACTGGCTTAAATAAATGATGTCTCCCTTTAGGTCTGTAGCTGTAGGTACTACTCACGCACAAAAAGTCATTCATGTATCTTATACATAGGATTTGTATACAACGGACTATTGTTACGGATATCTACAGAGGTCTTACGGTGCGGAAATTAGCTATGCTATTAAAATTTGAAGATGGCTGGTTTGGCGAGCAGAGAAAAGCATTTTGGATAATTGATTTTGAAGAATATTTCGGAATATCTGATTTACCTGAAATTTTGTTCTGCAGTTGAGCATTGCATATTAATTTTTTTCTTTTAAATGTACACTTTTGTGTTTAACGTCCTCGCGGTAGCCATTTAATGGGTACTATCACTCAATCGATTAGAAAATTTTTAGTTTAAATATCCTCTTACAGCACCTGCAAAATGAGGGGATGCATCGTCGTGTACGAAAAACTTTGTTATCTCTTTCCAATTGATACATATTTTAATTTTTAATTTAAACACCGTTTTAGTAGATCCATTGTTAAATATAATAGCAGCAAGTATTCAGGCAATATACCTACCCTCTAAACCCAAATATTTTCATTTACTTGAGTGAGTGTTTCATATCATGTATATGTGTGTATTTCTTTCTTGATTTATTAGTATTTTGTCACTCTAAAACGAGTGATTAATCGCGTAAAACAGCGTTTCTAAACCTTTTTTCAGTCACAGTCCGGTAAAATCTCGGACATTTTTATGTGGACCGGTCACATTTAGAGAGATACTTAAAAGCCATTATTTTATTTTAAACAGAATTATTGTATCCTGGAATAATCTCCGCCATTAGTTGGAATTCCACATGGTCGTGTATAATGAAATGTCGTTTCCCGACCATGTAATTCAGATAAATATCGAAAAATTAAAAACCATTTTTTTTTTAATTTTTAGCAGTATCATTGTGCCCCGGAGTCATTTCCGTCATTAGTTGGAAAAACATTTGGTCGTGTAATATGAAATGTTGCCACTTAATTTATTATGTAATTCTGATAGATATCGACATTTTCTTAAGCGTTAGCTAATTGACTAAAAGCAATTCTTTAATTTTAGATCGAATTTTTGTAGCCTGAATTTATTTCCGGCATCAGTTGGTATAACAATGATTTGTCGTTTTTTGACTATTTGGTCGATCATATGTCCTTTTTCCCTGCCAAGTTACTCCGGCCATTTTCTTTTTTCAGACAAAATAGTTGTGCCGTATTGTGGTAGACGTGTGCTGTCATGGGCCAAAGCATGCGAATTTTATTCCCACAAATTTTTTTTCTCTAATTTCTCATCATCTTCATTTTCGTTTTTCTACAAAAGATAAAAATATAATAATTTTTATAATTCATTATAATTCATGTACCTTTTTGTGGACCGGTCAAATACTTTCGCGGTTCGGCACTGTTCCGCAGATCAGTGGTTGGGAAATGGTTCAGTTATTTGAATCGATTCACTATACAATGAACAGATTCAGAAGATTCAATTCATTAAAAAGAATGATTATACCTAAAATTATTATAGCAAAAACTTGTGGTTTCTATAAAAACCTTACTTCTTTTGTCTTCTTTATCACAATATTTAGTCGTTCAAACCTATTATTACAGAATGGTCGTAAAATGTACAAAAAAATACATTATTCGCATTTTCTCAATCACCTCTCACCAAAACTCGATTGAAAAAGTATTTGTTGGCTGGATATTTGCTCAATAATATAATGTAGATGTACAATTGTACATTTATAAGAGTGAGTGGTGTAATTCCTATATTTATACATTAGGTACATGTACGTAAGTATACTATGTATATGTGTGTGTTTAATGTCCGTTATCTTCACAAAACACATCTCTATCGGTTTGTTTTCCAGACATACACGTTTGGACTATCCACGCAGAATATCAAGTATTTAATATTAACTTTGTTATATAGCGAATGTTACGGGGTTTATGTGTGAATTATCACATTTTCGTAGCGTAAATGTAGTCGTATATAGGTGATTTTCAATAATAATCGTTTGCAGTGCAAGTTAGATAAAAAGTTCAGCCTTTACAAATTGAATTATAATAGATAGATATATAGGCCAATTGAACTAAATAAAAATTGTCCGATGTCATCAAACAAATGCAACAAATGTTTTTCCTTTTATATTAGAGTAACTAACTATAGTAACTTAAGGATAATTATTACGCTTAAAGTACCGATGCTACCAATACAGATCCCCGAACCATTAAGGGGGACCACTAGTGTGATCGCCTGAAAAAAGGTGATTTTTGGGAATTTTTTTTAATGAAAACTACTGTATGGAATGTTTTAATATTTTAAGGATATATTCGTTGATATATAATAAATTCATGATAAAATTGTTGGACCAAAAGATTGGAAATTCAGTGAGTTATTCGCGATCTCCCAAGGTTTCAAAAAAAGTCCTCCCACCGCTGCAGTGATAGCGACTTTCGTAGTGCCTGAAATCAAAAAAACCAAAAAGCCTATTAAACTAGAAAGTATTGCCCGTGTCATGAACCACAATCGAAAAAAAAGGTAAAAAAAGTTTCAAATTTTGCGCGAAAATTTGATGATTTTTGGCCTGCATTTAAATTACATTTTTTATTCGATCGGAAAACTGGAGGTTCATGGCACGAAGAAACATATATAAAAGAAGCTGCAATAAGAATCAAATCGATCGGATGATTTGTCTTCGAGTTATAGCTGCAGCAAATTTGAAAAATGTAGTTTTTCTTTATCTCACCTTTTAGTTTTAATCACTGAGAATTTTTACTAAAATTATTTATGGTGTACTCCATATAACGGTCATAGTAAAACTAGATGAGTCATTTAAATGTGCCAGGGTCTAGCTTCCCCACAACATGTGACTGGCAGCCACGTTCAGAAACTCCCGAACTATCAATTTTTATGCATTTCTCAATACCTTAAAGTTAAGAATGAAAATCAGAATCCGCGCTTCAGATGGCTATAACTCAAAAACTACTTGAAATATGCACTTGAGATTTTAGTATGTAGTAAAGGTATAGACTATCTAAACATGTAAAAAAAATTTTCCAATTTGTCCAAAATGTCACATTAGTGGTCCGCCTTAACTGCAGTAGTTGTAAAATTGTACTATACTTTACCTAAATTCAAACTCAAATGGACCATAATTTCTGAAAAGTAAAAATTATAGAGGTATTGGTTTTCTACCAAAGAAGTTAATAAGTACCTACATATGTTTTACTATAGTACATTTATAGTTTTTTTTATAATTACGAGCATTGTACTATAGGCGCTCGTTCTGACAGGATCATTTTAGAAAACAATGGAATAGAAGAATGCACTATTAAGTTTGTTAAGGACAAAATCCATAATTACATAATAGTAATAACAAGATATTGTTGTCAAAATTTTAACACTTTACAGTAATTTAATTTACTCTTCAGAGTACAAAATATACGCCACTGGTCTTTTAAACATGTTCAAAGAATCGAAAGATCTAGTTCATATGTATCTAATCCTTTAAAACTGACGAATAGATAATTAAACATTAATTGGCAAAATTGACCCAGTCAAGGATTAGCTCCCTGCCTTTTCAACGGATTTTTATTTTATGTTGATGTAGGTACTGAATTTAGGATCAGGTTTATCGAAATCGGTCCTATGAGATTCGTGGAACTCAATTCGACGGATTAAATCCTTTAAAAAATCTGCTTGTGTATAGCTATTTAAAGTGTCTTCAACTACTGAGACATAAGAATGTGTTTGCTACCTCTTCATTTATTTTTATTTCAGTGATGTTTTTATTTATTAAAACTTTGCTAAATTTTGTACCTACCTGTACCTAACATAGTGAATTTTAAAACAGTCTTTATCAAATTGCCAAAGTCATAAATATGCGCATGTGTACGCAGAATAACTAATGTAAAAAGGGAAGAAACTTAAACAGAATTTATTCAAGCAAATAAATCCTTTTGAATATAAAATATGGTGTAATTATTTCTTAGGAAACGTTGTTATATTCGTATATATATGTTCCGTTAATCGCTATTAGATTTTTTGTTATGGCAAAATCTGTTTAATATGCAATTTTAAATTTTATAGATGTTGGAAAGAATATGATATTTTCGGTTTATATTAATTACATGCTTTTGGTTATGAACAGTGGCGTCGCAAGACGAAAATGGGTAGTGGGCAAGATAATTTTTGCGAGGCCCGCTTTAATTTTCTTTTTACTTTAAAAATTAGGCAACGAGAAAAAAAAAACGCAAATACACCGCCCACGCCTAGCTACGCCACCGGTTATGAATTCTGATTATAGCAAAATATGTAAGAAAAAGAAGTACAGCTGAACTGCATAAAAACGGTCACATAAAAAAGTTGCACAAAAATAATCTACAAAAAAGGCTGCATAAAAAAAGATTTGTTGTACATAAACATTTTACTCTGTAAATAAATAATTTGCTTTTGAAACAAAAAGTAAAAAAAAAAAGTTCGGCCTTTAAATCGTTTTTTATTAAATTTCTTTTTACATTGGTACTTATCTACAAAATACAGCTAAACCTTTTTTATGCGGTTTTGCGGACCATTAAAATGCGCAATATGAATCAAAATCAAGACAAAATAAAAACATTAATAAGTTTCTTTGATAAAGTTTTTTTTAATGGTTTTTAACCATTTTATCAGTACATTGCATAAAAATATAAGTTACTGCATCATTTAGGTTTTTTTATATAGGTATGTATTTTCCACACTTTTCATAATAAGTATTATAAAATTGAAATAAAATGTTCTCAACTGTAAATTAATGCTTCATCTTGTTTAGAAAAACAACTTCTAAGGAAATCGTAAGGTTTCGAGCGTTTGGAGTTCGCTATAATTTTTTTTTTATACGGTTCCGATTCACCACATAAAAAAAGTTCCCTACTGAACTAAACTTTTTATAACTATTTTTTACGATGTTTTCGAATGTATTTTTTTTGTGCAATTTTTTTATGTGGTCTCTATTCACCGTATAAAAAAAGGTTCAGCTGTAAAGTTTAAATGCCAGTTATGATAAAAAAATGTGCCACAAGAGCGCACTGCTTTATGTTCTAATTTATTTAATTTTTTCAATGTTCCTACTTTGTGAAATAAGTTTTCTATTGTTTGATTTTTAGTAGTAGGTATTTATTTATTCGATTAAGTTAAATTTCATGGCCGGTTTTGTAGGATTACCACATTAGCTGCAGCCAAAGTAATTCAAATATTTTAAGTGTTTCGAATTAAACATGTTCTACTATATTGCTTACCAAAAAGGTAACAGTATATGGCCTTGTATATTGAAACGTTATAATTAGAAAAATGTATTAAAAGTGATAAAACAAATTACGCAAAACAAACCAATTTACATAACATTAAGATTAAATTTTGAATATATTATGATGTTTAAGTTAAAATGATGATAATTAGGTACAAGAACGAATTAACTTTTGCACATCATTACCTTATAGTGTATTTTAGATAATAATTATTAATTAATGATATAACACTAACGGCCATTTTCATAATAATTATGTATCTTAAAGTGACTTTAGTTAAAGCGACTTTAAAGTTTTTCATTTTCATAAAAAATTATAGTGCAACTTTAGTTAAAGTCAAGGAACTAAAAAATAACTATAGCAACCGTATCGTTGTTATATAAAAATAATATATTCTAAATTTCCCTAATAACCCCTACACACGATCAGTTTTAACTGACAGTTTTCACTGAACAGTTCAAACTGACAGAGAAAACTGATCGTGTGTATAGGCAAAAAACTGACAGTTTTTTTACTGTCAGTTAAAACTGATAAAATATTTCAAGACATATTTTTTTTAACTGCACTGGTGGAACTGTTCAATTTAAACTGATCGTGTGTATGTAAATTCTCATCAGTCGTATTGCGATCTGAAGAAACACATGTGCTAACTAACACATACCTACTATATGCTGGCTGTAGTGATGGAAAATGACTGTTGGCTCTGTTGCGAGAACATTTGTAGATTTCAATGATAGAACCTGCATTATTTCCGTGCGTGTTTCTCTATGATATTTAAAAATCAACTAATAAGAATATCGTATTTCTTACGTGAACACCTATTTACCATCCCTAATGAGAGATAAGAGTGGTGGTAAACGCACTGAAACCATCTACCACAGATGAGACAGATGAAATTTACATATAAAAAAGTGTGGTCCGAAAGTTGCAATAAGCTGCATTTTATACTACTAAAGTATCATCGTCCAATGACATCTTGTAAGAAACTGATGTGTCTTCAGTTTTAACTGGCAGCTTTAATATGAACGTGTGTAGGCACAGCGACGTCAGTTTTAACTGTCAGTTTAAACTTTAAAGTTTATATTCCTTTATTTTTTCCCAAGCGGTATACCTGACTAGCAAAATATAGGTTTTACTGCCACTCTTACAATTAGTAAATTTCCAGAATGAAAAATTCAGCTCTTACAACCACTGTCATGGTGCGAATTAAGCCTGGGACTACGATAGAAATATTTTTTTGAGGTTCCCAAAAGCTGAAGATGAGATTCACTAAAATTTATTATAGGGTAAAAGCCCCTATACTCGAACGCGATTCAGTACTCGATCAGTTTTGATATTTTACATATTAATGAAGTTATTTCTGAGAAAAATCGATAAATATCAAAACTGTTCGAGTTTTGAATCGCGTTCGAGTATAGGGGCTTTTACGTTACATATTTTATGAAATTTGGTGAAAATATTATTATAATATACCTACTTAAGAACAAATATTGTCAAGCGAACCTCTACTGTTATCCTGGAAAGTCCATCAGGACTTTTTTTAAAATTTACATAAGATCTTATTCCGGGTACAGTTCTCATTTAGGGTTGGGCGGGGTAAAAAAAAGACAAAATCAAATCTTTTCATTTTTCATGTAGAAGATATTTGAATTTTTAGACAAAAAAAATACTGTATGATTATGTTAAATTGTTTGTATTTTAAGATTTTGCATGTTTTTTCACTCAAGCTAATGGCATAAATCTATAAAAAAATAAAAACCTTTTACCCGCCAAGTGGGGTAAAAAAAAAGCAGTGGAGGGTAAATAAAAGACAGACCTCTAACTAACAGGATACTGCAAGTACATGATTGGAAGGGTAAAAAATAGACAGCTTGGGTAATTAGCAGTACATCACTTTTTATTTCACAACTCTATCTCTACTACAAAATTTTTTATAGATATATTTAAATTTTACGTATTTTACCAAAAACTTTAGCTAAGATTAAGCAGTAAGAAAAGTCAGAAAAAGTCAACTGATGCAAAAGCTTGACTCATAGGAAATTTCTTTAGACTTTAGATATTAAAATAATTTTTATTTCACAAACGTATAACTAACACAAAATTTATTGTAGCTCATTAAAAAACCAAATATGTTAATTTGAGGCTGTCTTTTTTTTACACCACTTTACATAAATCTAATAATCTATGAATGAGTTAAAAATACTGAATGTGTGCAGTAAAGCATAGTTATACATTATAAAAAAATAAATAAATTTTCATGGGTCAAAAATACAAATTTTCGAATGAGCTGAAATTGATATCCATGAAAACCGTCTGCTCACTAACAAAAAAATTGTTTTATTGAAGAATCAATATTTTTTTAATCCATAAAATATACATAAACATGCCATTATCTAGTTTTAAAATGAAAATCCTTGTCGATAATTTTTAATTTTTCTAAATGTTAACCCCTTGTTTTGTCTTTTTTTTTCCCCCACTTTTTTCTTTTTTTTTTAACATATAAACAAAAATTACAAGCAGTCGGACCATTTAAATAAAACTTTGTACTTTACATTACTAAAGCATGTAGAATAACAAGGAAAAAATACAGCATTCTATCTTATCAGATTTTTTACTGACTGAAAAAGTTTATCGTCGCGGAATGAAAGTTTTTCTCTCATGAATAACAGAGGTTTGGGAGAAAATTTTTTTATGTTATAAAGCCCGTTCCAAAAAATTATTTTTTGGCCCAGACAGCTTAAAGTACTAATGTATTTTGTTGTAATATTTTTTATTTTTTGAATTTAACACTGTTGGATTTAATATAAGTATGTCTTTCTTTTACCTGTGTTTTTTTTTACCCCGCCCAACCCTATAGCTATTAGGTATTTCTAGCTAAAAATTAGTTTTTAGAATTTGAAAAAATGTTGCTTCTTAATCACATTAACGTCATTGACCTCACATTGACGTAAAGTGTCACGAAATTCAGTAAAAGTCGATTAAATAGATATAATTTCAAACTCTGTTATATTTGGAAAATTTAATTTTTACCCTAAATTTACATTATTTCAAATCGTTTTATACAAGTTGAAGAGAAATACTCTTATTTTTTGATGTTCCTGTTATATTCTTTGTAAATTAAAATACGAGATTTTTTGTTTTGTAATAAAGAATTTAGAAAACAATTTATTTTGAATAATTACTTTTATTTCCAGATAAAAATGTTATTGGGAGAATTTTAAACAGATTCTATTGGTACAATTAACTTCTTAACCTTTTGTTACAAGACTGAATTTTAATATAGGATTAATTCTTAAAAAATGAAGATATTTCGATTTCTCACTTTTACTTATCTGAAAGTTCACTTACAAAAAAATTATTTTATACTGTGTAAGTATTCTGTGTAAGTATGTCGATAGGTAAGTATTTTGTAAAATTAAAATGACACTGACCCTTTAATCGCTTATTTTAACTCAATTAACTGTCATATTCAATCAAATTCAATTACAATAGATTATTCTCTCTATATAATTTATTGTAAAAATCAGTCATTAAGAAATATATTTGACACTTTCTTAATAAAGAACAATTTGTTGTTCAAAAATTGTTATTTTTGATTTGTCTCGCATTTGAAAATTCCTTGAGTGACCTTATATTTATTTTCAGATAAATTATATGCAATGGCGGAAGTTGCATGTATCGGCAAAATACTAATTGTATATCTATGTAATGTCCTTAAATCGCCCACGTAAAAATTTCACTTTATTTAAGATTAGTTATTAATTCTTTTATATTGTCAAAATTTTATATTTTTATTATTGTTGTTGCCAATAGCTATGCATTCTTAGGTATGTATATGTACCTAATTATCTCTAGGTCATCGAATTTATTTTAAATATTATTATTTGCATTCAATAAATTTCTAATAAATCATGTTTAAAATTCATAATGCAAAATAATAGACATTTATTTCTAAATTTGTTATTTGTGTGTTGACTGACGATGACGTTCATACCATGACTTACTAGCTACATGAAGTTGGTATCCACTTTTGCAAGTTTTGCGATTTAAGCATGCGCATTCATTTCTTCATCGTATGTCCATTATTATCCAATAAAAAATTTCAGTTGTTTACTTTGTGTCAGTGGCGTAGTGAACATAACCGACGCCCGGGGCACGACACTTTATTAGCGCCCCTCAGAGCCGGACCTAACCTAAGTAGGTTAGCCGGACCTAACCGAGGCAGAGTCAAAAAATGCCGCCCCTGCAGAAAAAATGTTGCCTTTTTCCTCCCAAAAAACAAGTGACGAGCAAAGAAAACCTCACATACCTCATTTTTTGGCGCCCCCCAGATCTGCCACCCTTTGGGGCACATTTGACACCCCTCTTTGACGCACATTTGGCGCCCCTCTACGAGTGGCGCCCGGTACATGATAGACCCCCTTGCACCCCCGTCGCTACGCCTCTGCTTTGTGTTTCGGAATAGCATGGCGGCCAACTAACTTTTTTGGAAAATTTTTGTCACTGGCACCGTCAAATTACAAAAAAAAATTCTAAACCACCTAGATAGTTTGTCCTGATTGATGGTTCTGCTAATTACTTATAAATTTATAGGTTAAAACAGGGATAGATGGCCAACGGCTGTAGTTTTCAAATAGCTCGCTTGATAGCGCTACCAATCAGTCAGTAGTAAGTCTTTGTTGCTAATGTCACGTGTTACTTGTGTCGTCTATTTATTTTAAAAAAAACTGAGCATTTTTCATGTTTCTAGTTTTTAGTATACCTTAAAATTATATCGTGGGTCAATTTATTTATTTATTATTAAACCTGAATTTATGGCTAATATACCACACTGAGGTATAGACGGAAAATCGGTGTGAATTTAATTCAATGTGTTGGATTTTGGCAACTTAATTGGGACTGTTCAGCCAAATTACCACCAAAATTCCAACCAGTAAAAAAATCTGAACTCTAGAATAAAATGCCTCTGGAGTTATTTTATTACATTAGTCATTTTGTGACACAATTAATATCATCCGTACCGTAACACTGGTACAATTTTTGAGAAAGAAAGAAAGTCGAAAATTTTTTCTGTTTTACAAGCAGATTGGACCAGCCTCTACTGCTACATAATATTTATTTATATAATTAAGATATCAAACATAATTACATATTCATACATGCTTTAAAATCTTCAACTCATTTAGATTCTTATACAAATATATTGTATCATATACTTTGATTTCAAAGACTGCATGAATTTTAAGAGAGTTGAACAATTGTATTGTATGTACAAGTAAATTTAAATAAATAACTTGACCATATAAGTTTGGCTACTTCATTTGATACAAAATTCATATTCATGTTGCATTGCACATTCGAGAATTGTATATATGTATATTCGACAATGCAAAGATAAATTTAGTAACGAATATTTTGTATGTATGGCACCCACAATACATTTCCGAAAACATGCAGTAGGTAATTTTCTAACTATGTATCGATAAACATTGCACGAACGAAATGGCATATTATAATAACAAAGACGTCTGGTTATATGTCTCACGTCTTTGTCTAATAAAACTATACAGACAGTTATTATTCAATTTACATTTACATAACTTACAAACAATCTGTATCTTATTTTGTGCAATTTAACTACATACAAGTGTACAACATATTGTGTTGTGTAAAAAGTTTAGTAAAAGTTCTTCTTACAATATTACCGTTAACAAACCGCGCAATACTTTGTCGTTGTAGACCATGTAAATTTTAACAAATTTAAGTATACTTATTAGAAACTTTTTTCGAACTACTGATTTTTTGCATAATTTTAGTCAGTATATATATATAGTTAATTTCATAGAATAGAGAAAGAAACTTCCTATCTCTGTAGTAGGGAGACCACTGTGGCCAAAAGATGACGTAAAATATCTCTCCCCCACTAAACGCACAACATGCTACTACAATACTTCTTAACTAACAACTAACCTCTTATCTATGTACACGGATCTACGGTTGTGTATATGTCATACGTCGCACTCTATTTCTGGTAGGTGGGGCGTGCATTGTGTACCTACATAATTATAATATGTACTCATTCGATCATTGTTGGCAAGTGGTTGATAACAATGACAAAGAATCAACGTTTGCACCGCTACAGTTGGTGTACGACTAGTCACCTTGAGCTGTGACAGACCAACAAGTGACTCCAAACGATCCACACATTTTTAATTTTACTTTTCTTCTAGTGTTCTATGGTTAATTCAGTTTAGTTTCAAATTTTAAGTAACGTAAAATACTAATTATGACGATATCAGTAATTTACTTTGATGAAATAAATGTTTTTTTTTTTTTTTGCATTAGGTATATACATTAGAGTGAAAATTTTATTTTATAAACGAAACGAAAGAGGGACTGCAGCTAGTTGGGCCAGCTCTCTCTTGCCGTCATTTTAAATTATATCTTGTTATTACTTTTCCTTTTCCTTTCGCAGTAGTTAAATCTACTTGGCCTATAGGGCAGGGGAAGACACTTGATAGGTTATCAACAGATCCTTGGTTCGATTCCCAACCTATTCTGTTTGATAATTTTTTAATCACTATGGGATCTTAATTAATATTAGACATGTTTAATTAATTCCTTTAATTACGTAACTATCTATATGATGTTATCAATAAAGCCTAAGATTATGTAAGTCCTAGAGGGAATCATAATTAAAACGCATGCATTATGAAGTATATTGGCGAGTAGATTTGTCTCGGTTATCGTAAGGTAAATGTTGGGGTTGTAACCCGGGGACTCGAAGCGTTTAGCAGGGAGTGATAAAGTCTTTTTTCGCTCGGTAACTATATTTTTGGGGAAAAATATTTTGTTATTCCCGGAGGCTCGACAATTTTTTTGCCGGCCCTGTCGATAAATAATACTATATTTTTTCAATGTGTATTCTCCATGTAGTCTCTTCTTGGACTTCGGCAACGAAATTTAGTATAAAATTATTTACATTTCGATACAAGAATATCTGTTTATTTATTAACGGTTAAAATTTTATAAATTAAACAGTCTCTGCTTTTGTTCTTCTGCTATAACATGTATCTTTATATTTTGATGAAACATTTTTGTTTTTATTTTATTTTTTGGACCATTGGGAACCATACATGTTTTACATATGAATGTGACTGGAAGTGACTGTGGCTGTGTGTGTGTCTGTGTGTGTGTGAGTGTGTGTGTTTGGCCGCGATGATATGGGACAAGAAACATTTGGAGTCTAGACATTAGGCCATACTCTGTATACAGTAGCAGTTGATGACGATGCTGACAACAGTTTAAGTATATAAATATTTGACATTGATAAAATTAATTAAACAAAATAGTTTGGATTATAATTTGATACATTCCCTCCTTTGTTGGGGCTCCGAAGAAAGAGGTTCAAAATTATTATAATTTCGTCATGTCCGTCTGCCTGTTACTCTCTTATAATTCTTACACCGTTCGGCTTAATATACATTTGGCAATTTTTGACAGTAAACAATCTTTGCAAGGACTTTTCTACAGTGGATTTTGGTTATAAACTCGTTGATGAGACTGTTACAATTTGGTTGCTAAATTCGTGGTCATCACATGCGAAAGTCTAAATATAAATATTAACATATGTATTTAAAAATACCTTTTAAGTAAAATTAAATATTAATAAATTTTCTAACTCATTGATTTTCAAAGTGGGGGTCGCAAAAACTATTTAAGGGGGTCGCAGAAACAATTGATTACAGATTACATACACATTTTCTACATATTTCCTACCTATGTATTTCTCCATAAGTATTTCGGAGGTATTTTGATATTTTTAAGTGCAAAGCGGGATCACGGACCAAAAAGTTTAAGAACCACTGATCTAACCTATGTTGGTTTTCACCAAAAAAAACGTAGAGTATTTTCCTATACTGATAACAAAAAAAACACTTAAACATAATTATATAGATCAATACGTTTTATGCGAATATGAACATAAATAGAAAATAAGAAATATCAGTGTAAATTTTTGAATTTGCACTGACTCCTTCGTTATCTCGAGGATGACGTTATTTTCATTACATTCATAAAATATGATCGTTATTTACAGAACGGATATGACATTAATTCTTTAACAATTGATAGGGAATTGGATAGATTTTCTTTATTTATGAATTTACCTTAGCAGCGAAAAAGTTCAATTAGCTTTTTTAAGAGCATTTAGTGATTCTTTGCTTCTTTCTTTTGATCGCGAAGGAAAAATTCGAGCTGGTACTTAATCTTACTCTCGTGATATGTGATCTCGTGACGTATATGTTTTTTATCCCACTGTCACAGAAGGAGGATTATGTTTCCGGGTTTTATGTACAGTAGAATCGCTCTATGAACCCGCTTATAGGGGTATAGGGGAATAAAATTCTACGTATTATCGTACTCCTCCCCCCCTTTTGCTCAGCGGTCGACTGCCGTTAATTACACTTCCTCTACTTTTCACGTGTATGAGTGTATGCATGATTCTTTTTCAAACCGCGTTATGAGTCCGCTTGTTTATTTTGATATGTAATTCGTTTCATCCATAGTACGGCCTCAGGTATATTTAATCGAATTCGGTTATATTTAATCGAATTCGGTTCAGTCATCCCACAGGAACCTTTAGTCGGGATAAGATTATTCTATTTGCTAACTCTGCTGATAAATAATTACAGTGTACCAAATTTCATCGAATTGACTTTTGTTTTTTGAGGTGTGTTTGAATAATTGTTTTTGTATCTCTCAAGAACTTGCAATCGGGATAAAATTTAGCCCATGTGTTAATTTAGAGTATAAGGAGTGCGTATATAAAATTTTATCAAAATCGGTCCAACCGTTTCTGTGTGATTGAGAACAAACATCCAAACATCTAAACATCCAAACTTTCACATTTATAATATTATAAGATATTAATTTTTAGTTAAGTTACATATATAGAACTTAAACTTTTTTTAACACAATTTAAAAATACTGAAAAATTTAAAAGGATAAAATATTTTTACCAAAATAAGTCATAAAATTTATTACGGTCTCGAAAAAGGTCAATTTTTTTTTTTTTATTACACTTTAAAAATGTGAAGCCACACGAGAGACACAAACCAATAAATCGACGAACTCATAACAAGAGGACTCAACGCGACTCGACTGTATGTATGCGCTATGTCTGTTTTTAACGCAGCCTACACGTTTAAAGAGCTTAATGGATTTGCTAAAATAGGTATTGTTGAAATCGGCTTAATCACCATAGTAACATAGGATACGTGTAATATCAAAAAATTCAATAGGGCATTTTATTTATAACTGCAATTTTGAATTTTCGTATAATCAAAATCTATCAAGTTGAGTATCAACATAAAGGTCTTAATGGGTTAAAAAGTTGAACAGAAATATCTGATGACTTCGACTGCTTTATTTTTTATTCACCTTTTTGTATATGTTTCATTTTGTTTACAAGTTTTTAGTTCTATTTTGATGCAGTTGGGTTTTTTGATTTTTTATAATTTACTCTTTATTTTTAGACCTTCGGTATGAGATACAGTGAAGCGCAGAATCAGAAATAGAACTGTAAAATTACTTCACAACATTACAACCATACACATACGTACACCGAGTTTATATTGCATTAAACATGATAATTTGATATATCCGACTACATCATAAATGAAATGCACTGTAATCTGCATAAATAGAAAACAGTTTTCTTCTAACTGTATCATAAAATACAAAACATAAAAAAACAAATGTTTGAATAACACTCCAGACTAAACTTTCAACATTTTTTTAGAAAATTCTTTCTATTCAAATTTTTGGACTAAAATAAGAACAATTTATCATTCTCAAATTTATTACATATAGGTACCTATTTGAATAGTTTGAAGCTAAAAAATTCCATGGTTTACTTGAAATTTATTCCAAAAACATTTTTATATTCGACAGACTGACAAAAAAAAGCCAGTTAGAAGCGACATATTCCAGATTGATTTATTAATGTTGTTTAATATATTTTCAAAAACTTGCTGTTCTATATAAATCTATCTAATGATTACCTTGATTTCCTTGATAATACAAATTCAATATAATTAATTACTTATTTACCTAATTTTACTTACAGTGAAACAAAATCAAATTTAGATTAAAGAAATAACATAACTTGTAAACAACTTCGACAGTTATACATGGTAAACATTAATTTATCAGAAGCAAATTTATCATTTTAGTTTTCGTTAAATTTAAATTGTATCTAGGTAAATTATTAATACATTATACATATGTATGTCATAGCTCAATTAGAAGCCTAGCCTCCTGACTAAACGACGCCGTTTATTCATTAGTCTGAATTGACAATCAAGCATTTGCTAGCCAAACTAAATGGCACATTAACATTTAAGGAGTCTCCACATTCTCGCCGAGGTTGGACGAAACGAGAATGTAGAGGGCCATTTCGTTGTGTCTCGCGGTTGGTGTTTTAATGCTATTCATATGGCTGAGCCAACCTCAGCGAGGAATTCGACGAGGAACCTCGTCCAACCTCGGCGAGAATGTGGAGACTCCTTTAGATAACTAAGAAAAATGTAACCTGAAAATACATACATATTAAAATTTTATGTTAAACAAATTGAATGTGCCCCTTGGAAAAAAAATATGAACAAAAAAATTCAAATGATGGAAAGCTCTGTGTGTTGATGGTTGAGGACCAAAAAAATCCTATTCACTTCAAATCTACATTCATCCTTACTTGAAAGCATCACCCCCTTTTTCATATCACATTTCCTCTTATATTTAATTTTTTGTGAAGGTATTGTTGACTAAAAAAGCTAATTGTATCTGTACATATCCTAACTCGATACAAGAAAGGATACAATAAGGGATGTGATAGGAAATGTATACTTTATGAAAACAAAACTGTATAACTTACAGTCCTATGACTACACAGCAGCTATTATGGAGTAAAAAATAGAAGCGTCATCAAAATTTAGAACTATTAGGTAATTGTTCAGGCGCTTTATGTTACTAGAGGATGAATATACTATCGACTCTGTTACTTTCGGTTAATGCGGCCCATTTATATGCGACTAAATTTTTTGAAGAAACACAATGTTTTGCTTTACAGTATTGCTGTAGTTATTTTAATGGGTAGCCGTTGTGGCTGCAATTGAAAATGATGATTTCACTTTTAAGGGGGGAGTTCACGCCAGAAACGGCTAATAAACTAATTTTTTTCGAATCTCGTTTTTTGTTTTTATTTCGTTCTGGGGTTCTTTACAAACACGGTGATATATAAAACATGGCCAAAAAAATTTTTTTAAGTAGAAAAATATTTATTTGTGAGTCGCTGCACAACCAAGTTGCTGCTCTTTTGCAGATAACGCTCGCCCCCCCCCCCCTCGCGAATTGATCAGTAATATTTAGTTTTGGTGTGTACACGAGTTATAGTATGCACTGAGATAATGTTCTTTTATTTGTATGCCTTTGTAGACGTTTTAATAAACAGTGAGTAAAACGCTTCTTTTGTTATTATTTTTGTTTTTTACCGTTTCCCGAAACTTGTGTTTTTCCCGACAAGGAAAATCATATCTCAAGTTCTAGAAAAGATAGAGACTTAATTTTTTTTTATTTTGTTCATTAACATATTACGCATAAAGTGGAGTATGCTTTTTCCATTTGAACAATGGTAACTATTTTTAAACATTTTTTTTTTTTTTTTTAATAAAAAATTGGGTTTTATAATTTTTGGAACTTTGGGATTACAGTTTTATAGTTAATTTTTAAAATTACCTGAAACCCATACTCAGCTTTATGGACAGGTCCTTTAGGAATAAAATAATGAAAAAATATTTAAAAAATATTCATTACTTTTTGAAATATGGCGTTCCTTGTAAACGCTTAAAAACTTGTGAAGAAGGGCCCCCTCCCCTCACAGGGAAGAGTAATAAATATTTCAAAAATAAAATTTTCTATTTGAAACCATCCCTAATTTGAAAAAAATTTCAACAAGCAAAATAATCATAAATAAAAAAGTTGCTTTTTTATTTGAACTCCTCCCTTAAAACTTTGTCGCCAATTGCAGGTCGCCGACCTTTTTGTAATAATAACAAAATGTAGGTTATTAACTTCGGATACCAGGAGTGAAACATAAAGTTCTATTGCTGATGATTTTGAGAAGGAATAGTATGATAGTAAATATAATAATAAACATAATTTGGACTGATTTCAAATAAGAACATTTTGGACACCAATGTAGATAATATATAGTTTTTTTTTTATTACACGGTAAATGGGTCAACCCTAGCCTCATTTAAAATTCTATTACGACATTTATTACATTGCACATTTGGGGAGATTGCACCTATATACAGCTTCCGGTTAGGTGAAATAGCAAAATTGGTCGTATTACGTATAATATACAGTACTTCACAAAAATTTTTTTACAGAAAATATTAGAAAACCTTTCAACAGGTGTTCTTTTTAAATGTGTTATTTTAGACGGTTGAGTTTCTACAAGAAAAATGATGAGTTTTGTAGCCGACAAGAATTTAGAATAAAAAAATTTAAATCTTATGTTGATTCGTAAGCTGACTAGTGAAAAAATAATTAAATTATATAACAAAATTACAAGTACTTTTATGGAAAATGTGGAAATTTTGTTACATTTGTTACAAATTTTTGTTTTTGTAAGAGCTAATCTTTTTTTTTTACTCTTAAAAATTTGAAATATTTTTTAAAAAATTTCTCTCGTTTGCTCCTATTCTGTAAAACGTAGTGTTGCTCAACATTAGGTGTTTGGAATTTGGAATTAGGTTGTTAGGTGCAATTCAAGAAATTAGGATCACTACCTCTCTTTGGCATCAGTATACTAGCCGTAGGTTTCAGGGAAGTGTCGCGTGTACAGTGGCGAAGCGAGGGGAGTGCAAGGAGTGCTATCATGACCAGGGCACCACTTTGAGAGAGGCGCTAAAAGCTAATAAGAGGAGCGTTAAAAGCTAATAGGAGGGGCGCTATTACTTTAAATTATTTTGTTTGTCATTAAAATTTTGTTACGTGAAAATGTAGGGAAATTACAAAATTACTTCCATTTTATGACTCCATATATATAGTTATACAAACAAAGCACTGGTGAGCAAATTAACTTTTAGGGAAAAATTTAAAATTCAAATTTACGAGAAAGAATTTTTTCCGAAATTTTAAATACACCGTTCCACTACCTAAAATTTTTAAAATTTTAGACGTTAAAGGGGCGCAAATAAAGTGTCACGCACCGGGCGCTAGTTATGCTCGCTACGCCTCTGTGCGCGTACTACTGGTGTAACACATTTTGCAGTTACGCCTCTGTATAAAATCTAAAAGTTCGAATAGTAAACAGGTACATTTGTTTAAATATTTAGGAATTGTTTTGTTGAAAAAGATATTTCGTTTAATCTGCTTGCATTTATATACAGTCGTCGCTCAAGTTATTGGCGATTTAACTTATTGACAATAATCGTAGTTTACTTCTAGTTATAGAAGCCATACGTATGTACGCATTGCCACAGCACCACACAGCACGTATAACCTTGGGTACATGCGCATAGTTTGTTTATAACTTGAGGTAAACTACGATCATTGTCAGTAAGTAAAATCGTCAACAACTTGAGTGACGACTGTACTTATTATCATCATTCGTCTTCCATTAATACATTATTCAATCCAGTCTTTTAATTGTATTTCACCTAACGATGGCGTAAAAGCCGAAAGTCGATTCGTATATGTCTTATAATTTTATTGTGAAAAGTAACAAAGCAACGATCTCATATTGTTAATATGGATTTTCACAAAGTAAACCTCTGTAGTGTTAATTATCTAAATTTTTCTGCTTTTTTCATAGTTTTTCCGATTTTGTATGATTTATTAAAAGCAGTTTCAATTTTTATTTTAAATCTTGTCATCTACCCAAACAACAATCGTAAAAGAGGATTTTATAGAAATAATGAAAAATTTATAATTTGTATATCTGCAGTAGTCTATAAAAACCATATAGAACAATTAACCTACATTTATCTACAAACTGTAGTTAGTATTATTGAACAGAGTTTTAAGTGGTTTGAATATTTGGACTATGCAATTATCATTTCGTATAATTATGGCTCCCAAATGTACTTAATTTTAATATGATATTATTTTATATACGCCTATAACCTGTAATTTAACAATATGCGGTTTGAACTTAAACTGATTTAATTGCTAATGAATTAAAATCCCTTTTATCATTTTAAAATTAGGTTATGTACTATGTATTTTCTAGTTCTGTGGGTGAGTTTTTAGTGATATTTCGTAAATAAATAAAGTTTGTGATACGAATGAATGCCTGTGGGGTTTTAATAGTAATATAATTATTTATTAAAATGTTCATTTTGCCGGTTAAATAGTATCAATAAATGAATCCATCTATGAATACTATATATTTTGCCGATAATAGACCAAGAGCAAGTGCTGTGAGTATATTCTGCCGGTTGAAATTGGGTATAAAGATAGCCTATTTGAAATATAAGTTGGCGATCTAGTCGATTAAAAATCATCAAGAATGGTTTGCAGGTATTTTGTATTATCTTAAAAAATATTGATTTTGCAATAAAGGAAGATTATTTATTGTTAAAAATTAAATTTGTCACATATGGATTATACCATAGAAAAGATTAGTTACTTTTACTCATAAAATGCACTTTTTGTGAGAAATTTGCCTGTTTAAAATTTACATGTCCATTTTGCAAGGCAATAACTGCATTAAAATAAATTGTTATCTTTTTGCACTAGTTTGTCGAATATCTCAAAATAATTTACGAGGAAAAATATCGTTTCTGTCGTAAAATTTGCAAGAAATAAATTTCATAATAAACCTTTTTTGGAAAATAAATATTTTTTCAAATATTTCCCCAGGATCATTTTTGACAATTTTGAACAAATGATTGTTCTTTGTGGGACCGAGCTTGCTCAGTCGGGTTGTCGGCATATATTCCAGACATAGATAAAGTTTTTTTTTTACACAAAATTACGGACAGTAGAAAACTTTCTGATTGAAGTGCACGCTGGCTCTTGGTCTATAACATTTTTAACATGAGTATTAAATAGTAAGAAGTACATAAGGTAAAAGACCCGGTAATTGACCCTGGCCCAGTTTCTGAACTTTTCAACTTTGTTATAAATTAATAAAAAAACTATATTTTAAATAAGAAAAAAAATAAATTCTTAATTTAAAGTAACCTATTCTGTGTCTAATGAACAGCAATTTAAAAAGTTTAGAATATATTAACTAAATAAAAAAAAATTTTTAAGTTTAAAATGTGTGTAAAAACTATTTTTATGGTAGTTTCCTAACAGTTTATGTTACAAAGTACTCATTTTGATCTGTGCAATATTCATCATGTAAGTATGAAAACTTAATTAAAAATATAGGGTGGGATTGCCTAATGTCGGCCGGTGCCCTAAGGTCGGCCACTTGTTGCTTTTTTTTTTAAAATAAGGCCTTAAGAAATAAAAAATGCTTGGAAATCACATGGAAACAAAAGGTTCACCTATTCTAGATGTACGATTTCTAAAATGAATATTTTTTGTCAAGTAGTTAGTGTTTTATTACACTTAATCGATTGATAAATGGCAATTTGTGTTGAAAATGAATCGGCCGTTCTATAATTTGTAAGTTTAGTCAGTGCGGGAAATAAGCAATTATTCTTAAAGTTTTTAACAGTAACGATTAAATTTATGAAACTGATTACATTATACACCTCCAAAGAAGTTAGAAATTGTTTAAAACGTTTATCGTTTGAAATTTAAAAAATAAACGGGTGGCCGACATTAGGGATAAAATTTGTGAAGAAATCCTAAGGTCGGCCAGGCCGTCAACAAACTATTTTTCATGTACATATTATTATTATTAACACACTAGTTGTAGGTAGTGGTCATAATAAGTGCTTCTGAAGTTACGCTATTCTAAAATCGAAATGTTTTTTATTATTTGTATTTAAACGATACTTTTCGTAATCGTAAATTTTGATCGTAAATATTTCATAAACGGTGCGTCGTAGTGACAAAATAACGAAATTTTTGAAGGCTTAAGCGAAGCAAGTTATGGGTATTCCAAACGTATTGCGACTATTAAAACCTACTTTTCGTTATCGAAAATTATCGATATCGAATTACTTATCAAAAATTGGTTATAACTGGTTAATTTAGGCCCAATTAGTCCGATTGAGTTGGTAAGCAGTAACATATTTTTAAAAAAATTACATTTCGTTACTTTTCGAAAACATAAACTTTTGATCGTAAATATCTCGTAAACGGTGCGTCGTAGCGAAAAAATAACGAAATTTTTGAAGGCTTAAGCGAAGCAAGTTATGGGTATTCCAAACGTATTGCAAATATTAAAACCTACTTTTCGTTATCGAAAATTATCGATATCGAATTACTTATCATAAAGTGATTATAACTGATTAAATCAGGCTCTGTTAGTCCCAATATTGACATAACAAAAAATTTATTTGTCAACTTGACCTTAATTTCCTCTTTTAACAATCGAAATTGCTTTAATTTAGATAATAGCAGTTTTATGCATATTTATGTCTTAAGCAAAAGTAATCGTATTAATGTAATTAAATTACATCTTTTGTAATTTAGAAACTACAAATTACGATAATTATTGAACGTTAATATTATTTTTGCCAAAAATTATCAGTTTATTTAATATTAATATGTAATGTTGTTATTGATTAAAAAATATTTAAAAATGTTCTTTTATAATTCTATTTTAGTTTAAATTTAAATTAATAAAATATTTTAATGCTAAAGAGTTTTCTTTAAACGTTTTCCTTACTCTTGTAATCAACTACAATCAAGTAATTCATTTCTATTATGAAAAATCCGGGTGGCCGACCTTAGGAACATTTTTGGCCGACTTTAGGGCACAGGTGGCCGACTTAAGGGAAATACATTTTTAAAGATAAAAATTAAAATATTGTAATTGTTTATTAATTTAGAAATTTAATCTCTATTTAGTTAGAAAGGCGATACTTAAAAGTACTTAAAGAGATGACAAAAATACGCGTAAATTCAAAATTCAGAATTCTGCATATCATCAATTGTTTAAGTGGCCGACTTTTAGCACTCTCACCCTATAAGCAGGTTAATATTTGTTTAAAATTTATTTTAAAATATTTATAAAATACCTTAGAATGATTTTTATTATTAAAATATAAGGGTCAATTACTAGGCTCACTTCTAAAGTGGTATGGCCCAATTAAATTCTAACCAGTTTTTGTTAGTTATTTTGTTATTTATAGTTATCTTCGATTAGTTTTTGTTATTTTTCATAACGTATATAACATTAAACATTCATTTTTATCAATAAAAAATTATTTATAAATTAAATTTTAAAAAACTGTATTTTTAAATTTAAGGATCAGAAACTAGGCAACTGTCAGGGTCAAAAACTGTCACATGAGAAATTTTGAAGGTCAGAAACTGGGTCCTTTTTGTCAATTTTTAAAACATTAATTTAAATTATTAATTCAATTCAAATAATTATTTTACTTGTATGACTTTATTTTGAAAGCCATAAACTAGTTGATAAAATTATTAACACTTTCAGTCCCATGGCTTCGGCATCCGAAACCAAACAAAACATCCTCAGAGGCCGACCGCGATCAATATTTAGAATAATAAACAAAACACTTAAAAATACATACTTATAAAAAGGATTTTATGTTATTCTAATAAAAATAATTTATTACTACGTACCGGACACTTTCCATTTTTTGTACATATTATGTATTAAATATACATAACAATATGTTTTATTATCAAAATATTTAGGCTGCATCTTTTATTTACAAATAATATTTGTATCCACATACGTATGAATGTGTGTATTGTATGTTTGTATGTATATGTGTATTTTATCAAAAATAATAACTATGTATGTACTCATTTTCTGACCTGCCTAACACGTACATGTTGAAGCATTTAGTGTTCTGTGGAATCATTTTATGTACTTGTTTACATAATTTTGTTTAAAAATATTGTCGGCTTCCGGGGAAGTTTACTGTGAAAGTGCTCGGGCCTCATAGTGTTAATTGTCTCTTAAGTTTAAACTTATATTTATTACTGTCGTTTAACCTCAGCCGTCTTTCTTAAAAGGTCAGAAACTAGGCCCGTTACCTTATTATGAATTGAAATCAGTAAGATATTACGATTATTGATCAATTTATTATTTGTAAACACCAAAATGTTGTATAGGTACCTACTCTTTAAATGTAAATATATAATTTTATATACAGTTCAAGAATATAGCCAGAAAGTGGGTGAGGTTACAAATGATCTTCACTTAATAACATTTTTGCAAACACGAAGTCACTTGAATTTTTTGTCACCCGTGTTTTAACTATACAGTCTTTAATTCTCGTTTTTCTGAAGAAGCGTCAAGTAATTGTTGACATTTGTGACATTTTGCCGATATTTTCTATATTTCTAAGCATGAGTGGATTTGCGTTGGTAAACAAGGAATTTAAACACTACCGATAAATAAACTTTTTCGTGGTTAAGATGGCTTTATTTTGATCGCTTCAAAGGCTTTTATGATTGGAATCTGTTTTTGATATTATCTGCTGAGTCGTTCTGTGAGTTTGGGTGTTAAAAAGGTAGGCTTGATAAAAGCGTTTGGTTGAAGTATTGATAAACGTACCTAATAAATCTCTAACACTGACTGACGACTGCCTGACAGGCAACGCACAGCTTAAACCATTGGATTTAGAAGAATGACATTTTTCACAGTATTTCCCTATGTAACGTAGGTGAGCAATGAAAAGATTTTTAAAAATTCGTCCCCTAAGTGGGTTAAATAGGGAATGAAAATTTGTATGGAAATTCGTCATTTTTTAAGTTAGAAATATATAAAAATATGTTTCTGTGGCTATTATATGATACTAAAATTTCAAACGTTCAATTCAGATATTAGCTATTCCATTAGCTATTTAAAAATAATTAATATGTTGGAAAAATTCTAAAAAAAAATATTATGTCGCTCAATATGTAATAATAATTAGATTAATAAAACATCCACAAAAACTAACACAAATTACAAAAATCACAAATACAAACGTCATTTTCAGCATTAAAACATTCATTATGTGCCTGTGCATTGAACAGTTCTGCATTTTCATCATCCGAATGATGGCATTCAAAAAATTAATTTTAAGTTTTTTACTTTTTCTTCTTAAAGTTTTAATATTATTCAGTTGAAGTTTAGCTTTGCTCATATTTTTTATTAGATCGCAGATATGATAACCTGAAACAGACAAATCGTTATTAAAACATTTGACAACAAAACCCAAGCCATCCAATGGACCATTATTCACATATACTGTATCTTTTCCTTATAGCAAGTGAAATATTTTAGGATTTTCAGGTGCTTCTTGGCTATCTGCCGCATTTAAGTCAATTCCACATATATATTGTGACACTTTCAATACGCACTCGTCTCCTTCCGGTAAAATCTTATTATGTTCAATTGTTCACATTGCAGTGCTGTTAACTGCTCGTTTTCTTTCCAAACTATTGGGAACTGTCCAAAAGGAGGAGCTTCAAAAAAATGGCTGACAAAAAAGTGCATTAACGTTAGTTCCATATATAGTAACCAGTGCTATATTAAGAAAAAATGATAAATATTAGAACTGTTTGTATTTAGGTTGACACAAGCCCAAAACAAAGAGATTTTGTTGGAGAGAAAATTTTACATCTGTAAAAGTTAAAATGTGGTAAAAATATGAAAAATGGATGAATGAGTTAATGAATATTACAATTTAGAGTATACAAACATCAAATTTAAATAGAAAACGTCATAAAATAACTGGAGAATTGTAAATGAATGGAAAAATCAAATCAATTGTATGTATTTTCAGATTTACAAAATTCAGCTCATAAATAACATTTCAACAAATGCACTTTAAGAATAATCTGATTTTTCAACACCAGATGTCATACCGCCATTCGACAGATCCCAATAGTGTCACTCTCGATATACTTTCTGTTCGCTTTCGATTCTCTTAGTATAACTGAGTGACAACGGAGTAAAGTGGGATCAAAAAAGGTAAAAGTTATGAGAAGTGTGCTCTCGTTCCCATTAGATTCGACATATATTGGTACTTAGCTGCGATCGGGATCGTTCTTGGATGGTAGCGGTGCTATGGATACATTCATTGTTCCTTATGTAAGAATATTTTATCGAGAGCAAACGTATCGAGAACGGGACTTATAGTGTAGAATCTGCCCTAGTATGAAAATACAAAATTGTTTTATTCGGCACGTTATAATATTAGATACCGTATGACGTAATACTTATCTGATTTGTGCAAATTATATAAATTATGTTGAATTGTTGTATAAATTTACAAAAGAAAACGTTTTTTTGGAGTATATGGTTAACTGTTCACTGATCTTAATGTTTTTTTACAGATAATTATTTCATGTATTTATGTGACAGATGTGATCTTTATTTTATAAAGAATGACATAATTTTTTTTTTCTGATGAATCAATAGTCAAATAACAGGTTTTTAAAATGCTCAATAAACGAATTTTATCACAAAAAATGTAATTAATTTTTTTTTTTAAATAACGTTTTGATTTTTTCTTTAAATCAGTTGTTGTTGGTCACTCGGTTAAATCTGATATTGAAATCTGATATTTAATGTACATGTAGACAGACAGACTGATGTATTTCAAGTTTTTTATTTCATTACTTCATTATCATCACTTTATTACTTAGGTATGTTATTTTATTGTACACTTACTATTTATGTTTATAAAAAAATATAGTGAAGTACCTAATTGCATTATGAAGTCAGCAAAAATTTTAAGTGCAAAAAGTGTTAGACAAGAACAATTACATATGTAGTACATCTCTATTGATATATAGATAGTAGAAATATTTTTGTAATCAAATACTTTTATGTACAACTGAATCATAAAAGCCTACTTTATTGCATTGCTAAGAGATATGAAAAGTAGTACTTTTGGGCACCAGTTGCATAATGAAAAGCAAAAAGCACAAGTGCCATAAAGAATTATGATAAAGTCTACTTGATAAATTTTATTTTCAATTTTACACTAAACAAAAAACACACTAACTTTAAGAATTATTTTGTATACCATATTTACAAATATTTATATAATTAATATTAATTACACAATCTGAACTACTATTAATATTTATTCCAGGCAATTTCTTCCTCTCGTCTTTAAATATTAGTAACTTTAATTGAGAAATCTTCTAAAAATGTCGCAGTATTATATTAACATCAGATGACAGATAATCACAACCAAAGCATGCTTTAACATTTATAATAAATTTTTCTTTGCCAACTATTTTTAGGAATATTAGCAGTCGTACATAAAAGCTTTGTATGCAACTTGTACATAATTTGACTTTATGAACTCGCCGTTTTTTATTGGCCTCGCTCAGAAGCTCGCTCAGCCATAAACACGGCTCGTTCATAAAGATCTTCATTATGTACTTGTTGCATAAATAGCTATTATGTAGGGAAATTGAATAAAATTGTAGGTGACTTTTTACACGCAAATGTATCACAAAAATTCGGAAAGTATGTGTCGAACAAATAGTAAGTCAGGATTTCATAGATTAATATTAGCCTTTAATTTGTTGATAACATGATAACCTAAAATTTTGCCTAAATGACACTGTCTCTTAAATTGTATAAGATCCAACACTGTCTATTACAAAGTGGTCAGTTGTGGATGAACCACCTCTGCAATGACAAAAATCACGCATTCATAAGGATTTCGTTCTTGGAACTACGAAATTTTAAAAATGGTTTTCATGACAGTTAGTGTTTGTTGTATGGCGGAATATGGTAAAGGGAGGTGAAAGACTTTCGCAACACATATTGCCTGCGTCATTTTTTTCAAAAATAATCACCTTCACCAAGCTAGCTGACGCCAATGAAAAATCCCATGAAAGTATTATATAAAAAATTGGTATACAGGTATTAGGTGTTATTTAAGTGTGTTAATAGAAATTGAGTTAGTGTTCTAATCGTTTTCGAGGAAACATGAAATACATAAGGAACTCTTAACCTAGTCGTTCTATAGGGAAAAAAAACGTGTTTTTCATAACTTAAACATCGAGAATTGGGCGCAAATTAGGTGTTCTTCCATCATGCTAGCAAAACTTTAAATGACGGGGGCTCTGTGAATAACGTTAAAATGTTATACGCAGCGCTTCCATTTTTTGTAGGATTTTATACAATTTGTTATATAACTGAATAGAAAAATTGTAAAACGTCTTTATAATATTCCCAGTGCTCCTGCTAGTGTTATAACAAGGAGTGTTATTATTATTGTTAGTTTACCATGTATTATGTAAATATGAATCGTAAGCATAGTTTTTCAAATTTTTTTTTAAGCCATTGTATAAAGAGCATTAGAAAATACGCTGCCAATAGGGTGGGCACACAGCTTCCTCGTAGTCGTAAAAGGCTTTAAAACAGTCTTCTACCAAATATACATATTATGTACCGTGAAATTATATTTTCGCCTTGAAGTTTATAAAAAAACTGTTGTAACTCAAAAGACTTAAAGGCTAAATTATAAAATAATAGCAAAAATATTTTAGAAACTAACCCCCAATATACCCTAAAAATTTGAGCGAGATAGGACTAGCAGTAAATAAGATATTGACATTTAATGGGATTTCATGGTAGCGGCGTAGCTACCGTTACTCCGATTTCGATTAAATTCATAGGGGACCATATAGGAACCAAACTACATAATTTCTGAAAATTTCATAAAAAAGAATTGAGTAGTTCAGAAGTTATGCCACTTGGTGCAATTTTGGAATGACATGGTAGCGGCGTTGCTACCGTTACTCCGATTTTGATTAAATTCATAGGGGACCATCGCGGAGCCAAACTGCATAATTTCTGAAAATTTCATTAAAAACAATCGAATAGTTCGGAAGTTATGCCACTTGGTGCAAAATTGGAGACACACAGACGGACAGACAGACGGACGGCCCAAACCAAAATTGTTCAGGAAGCTCTAAAACGTAAAATGTGCGTAAAAAATTTGATTTTGAAGAGAAAAAATTTTTATTTTTCAAAAGTGATCACAATGCTTTCGCTACTTTAGTAGTCTCGGAAGCAAAATCACATAAGATGGGTTTTTGAACTATTATGCTTGCTATATAAACTAATTTTGAATCTAAAAAAAATGACCTCTCTATTTAGTGAAAAGAAAGTCCTGGGATCAAGAATAGACAGATCTCATCGTATTAATTAAATTTTGTTAGTAAATATGTGCCGGCAAAAATTTTTACTTTACAAATACTTGACTGACAAAATAGGAAAGTTGCTGTGTTACTCAAGATGCTGCGACAGGAATTTTCCCTTATTCCAGTGCTTAATAGGTTTATTCAACGGTGTGGACATGAAACTTGAAAAAAATATCACTGAGGAAAAAACACAGGGCGTTATCCGTATTGCATATAAAAATTTAGATTGTCCAAAAAATAAGTTTTTCAACTTTTGTTACACTTGTGACTATTATTTCTATTTGAAAAATTTATTTTGTGAGTTTTCCTCTGTTAAATTAAGTATGTACCTACTACACGCTGAAGACGTACGTAGCTAAATTAATTTTTATACGCCGCTATAAAATGTGTTCATTCGTCTCACTTGAACAAATATTTGACCGAGTGACATGCTGAGATAAATGTCGTCTCGTACGTCTTTCAATTGGATATTTAATGGGAAGCTGTACACTTGTCCCGTTATTAAAAACAAAGTACACCGTACACCAAAACACGTACACCGTACATTATATTATTACTATTATTATTATTATCATCATCATCAATTTTATGGCGCGCAAGACAATGTGTGTTTGCACAAGTACGTATGCATTCCATACGTATTTACAATACTTTCAAAAACGTTGCTTTTCATTTAAATAAAAAATTTTTCTTTATTATTTTCTAATATTCAACAAATGAATTTAAGAGCTTTAGAATTGTCGCGGCAGCGGCATAGTAGTTTTTAATAGAAACTTTAAGATGTTCGTATTCATAAAGATACTACTATATTAAATGACAGAAGAGTAATGTGAATTAAAATCAATCTTAAGCGGCCCCTACACGCTCAATAATATTGCACAAAATCTAAGGTGGTACAATATTATTGATCGTCTGTAGGTTATATTGACGGGTTGTACAATATATTGTGCTGATCAAAAACAGTTTGAAATATATTGTGCAATAAATGAATATTGTAAAACGTCTGTAGGCTTTGCAAATATTATTGCGCAATATGATTTTATTTATTTAAGTTTCAATTTATTAATTGTTTTGTAATGCCATATTTGGTGGCTATTTATTGCATCAGTTTGACTTATTAATTTGAAAGAGTAATTATTTACTGCTTCGCAACATCGTTATCACTTAAATATTTAGAATTAAGCCACAATTGAATTATTATAGAATTCATACATTCAATTTATTGTACAAATTTCTTTTACAAATTATTGAACTGTCTGGAAGGAAGTTCAATAAATTGCACAATATTATTGAGCGTGTAGGGGCCGCTTTAGTCTCAACCAGTGTTCGGCAAGATCTAGATAACAGATAACAGATAACATAATTTCTAGATCTAGATCTATTATCTAGATAACAGATAACAGATAACATAATTTAAAACGTCTAGATAAAGGCAACAGATAATTTAGCCGTTATCTAGATAAAATTTTAGATAACAGATAAGATAATATTTAGAGAAATAATGCACTAGGTCAGTGACTCTTCAAAAGCTGATACGCGGATCGATACCGGGCCGCGAAAGTATCCCACCGGTCTTCAAAAAGATTTGTAAATCACAATAATGTTTAAAATTTCTCTAATGCTTAAAAAAATGTCGATATTTATCTGAATTATATGTCGATCAAGTCGTCCGAAAACGACATTTCATAGTACACGACTAAATGTTATTCCAATTAATGCCAAAAATGATTCCAGGCTACAACAATTCCGTTTAAAATACAAGAATTGCTTTTAAACATTTCTTTAATGCTTAAAAATATTACATAACGTATTTATCTAAGTTACACAGTCGAACAAGTGGTCGAAAGTAGAGGCGTAACTACAATGAAGCGGGTGAAGTAATTGGTCCAGAGCGCATGAAAAAAGGGCGCAACAGGGAAAATGTGGGCATAAAAAGGGAAAACAAGAAAATAATTTAAAGTAATTTTTTCTTTTCCAGTTGTTTTGGTCGAATATTTTCTTTTGCTCGCCGCCAAAATTCTTGGAAAGAATGGACTTCTGGAGTTTTTTGCTCTTTAGCTAAGTACATTCTTGGGGAAAAATGAACTTTTGAGGCAGGGACGCTTTCGTTTTCGAAAATGACATTTCATATTACATGACGTAATATTATTCCAATTTGTGGCGAAAATGGTACCAAACAGCTAGAACTTTTTTAAACCATCTACGTTGATAATAATTAGTGCTGTAAGAACAATTCAGAATAGTAAGTTTGAATTTCTTCAGTGTTTTTACCATTTTATATCATTTTGTGTCAAAATATATACGAGTACCTACTTGTGTGTTCCTATGTTAACATTTTTAACTGTCATAATAATTATAGTTACAATGTAATTATGAGTTTTAATAATATTAAATATTATACAGCTTTTGGATAAGTAGTGTACCGTGTAGGAAACAATGAACCAGCAGACATCTCTTCACAACAGCTAAGCTTCGTTCAACTAAACCATTGGCGGGTTGGTTGGCCGCGTCTCGTGCATCTTATGCTACATTTGATTTCAAAAAAAAGAAAGAATGAACAATTCGTTACGAGCATGTCTGAAATGTAATTCAATTTTTATTTGATTTTCTATTCTGTAAAGGTTTAAATTCACCACATTAAAAAAGAGAAAAAATGAAAATTTACTTATATTAAGAAAATCATTTCTTTTTTTGCTTTTTATTTCTGTAAAGGTTAATAAAATTAAATACAAATTATTAAGTCGCATTTTAATTAATTAGTTATAGTTTCAAATTTTTTTTATGTAAGACTGAATTATAGCAATCTATTTTATTACACTATTAGAAGTGTGTACAATAAAAGCTCCCTAATCTTGAAAAGCATGTCCAAGACCATTCCCTAGTCTTGACATTCCCACTATTTACTACCCCTATGCGCACTGAATACGCAACATACGCAATTTAAATCTAAAAAAGAGATAGGTAGATCAGGATACCAAATATACGCTATACGCGTCATTAATTACGAATTTAATTGGTTACGGAAGAATTCGGGTGGGGAAAAATATTGTCAAGAGTAGAGAAATTATCCAGTTAAGATTAGAGAGACAGCAAGTTTATGGAGCGCAAGTTTACGGGGCTTCTACTGTAAAATAGTACTTTACGGCACTAGTTGCATAATGAAAAATAAAAAGCTCTACTGCCATAAAGAAAAGTCTACCTGACAAAATTTTAGGTTTACAATAGACAGAAAACATGATAATTTTATCTGTATACCATATTTATAAATTTATACCTAATTAGTAGTTAATATTAATTACACAATTTGTACCATTATTAATATTTTTATTAAAGAATAATATACCGAATAATAAACATATACAAAAAATTTACATAGGTATACATACATATATACAAAAAATAAATAATTTTTGTTAAAAAAATTTTGAAATAGGTATGTCGGAGTAATTTATTAGTTTTCAGATTTATAATTTCGATTTTTATTCATAAATAGGAACCATAGCGATGGAACATATTAAGTAATATCTCCTTATGCTTCCATAAATTGCAATATCAGAGAAGAATCTTTATCATTTAGAGTTCTGAAGATGAGAATTTTATTTTAGGTGAATGTGTTGAAGATAATGTCTTTTATGTAGGCGAAGTCGTTACGGTAAAAACCCAGACTTATAGTACTGTAGCATATTATGTGACCTAATGGGTCTAGGCACCACGCAAGGACAAAGATACTCTAGATTAGGGGTGGCCAACCCTCCTTGAACGTTTTTTGGCCCGCGAGATTCATCGCACTTATATAAAATGTATTTACTTTATAATGACCAAGGTAGTGAAAACCAATATATTAAAAATAGTACATAATATATGGGATTATGGGCACACTTAATTTTATATGTGGCCCGCAAGACCATTTGGGTTGGCCACCCCTGCTCTAGATAGTTATATTCGCGAATCTTGCCATGTAAAATAATTTTAAAATATTTGATCCATTTTCTGCGAAATCATTTGACACCACCAGATGATTCCGTACATTTTTACTTTGACAAAATTTTCCAAATAAGGTAGTACCTGGTTCCTTTCTAATTCATTTTATTTCCATAAATTTATTACCCAATTATTTTATCATTGTGACTATATGCACTGTGTGCATTGTGACTTAATCGACTTATTTGAGTTCAGGCTTAAGTATATAATAACTCACGCCGCTTCTTTACTTAATAGCATTAGATTGTTGTCATAAAGAAATCGTGTATCTGAACCTTTATACATACATAATAATAAAGGCTATATTTTAATGCTTATTATTTTTGTTTATTACATAATAATGTAATGTTATTATTATATAATATGTCTCTTTTTATTGTGCAATTAGTATAAGTTATTTTATGATAAACATGATTAACTTTTTATAAAAATATTGTTTAATTATGTTAAGTGTTCTTGTTTGATTTTAATTTACTAATTAAAATTTAATTGAAAGTATAAACGCAATCAAGTTCTCCTTTCACAACCATTTAAATTATAATTAGGGTAAAACAATAGAGATTCTTCTTTAAAAATTTTTTCTGTTGACTAATGCAGCGCTCGCTCTAGCGTTTACATCGACCCGGGCATAAAGAAAAAATTCCGCCCCGGCGAAAAAAAAAATTCCGCAATTTTTTTTTTTTTTGCTCGTCTTTCGCCCAGACGAAAGCGGCGACCTTTTTTTTCTTTTTTTTGCTCGTCAGTTGTAAAAATGCCGCCCTCTCTTTCTTTTTAGTTCTCTTGAATTTTACAAAATGCAGCCCTTAAAATTTGCCGCTCCGGGCAAATGCCCGGATTGCTCCCCCCTAGAGCGGGCCCTGGCTAATGTAATGATATTTATTGTTAGAGAGATCCAAATGATTTAATAAATTATCATTTAGTATTAACATGAGAGGTTTGTATTTTTTCGAATTTTGGGTTTGTCCAACAAAAATTTGTTACCTAGCAATTTAACGAGAACTGTCAACTACCAAAAACGCCAAAGCTTTTTAAACTTCTTTTAGGCAAGAAATTTGAGTTGTAGAAAACACAAATTTATTTAAGAAAAAAAATATATATATAAAACTCAAGTGTAATATATGGTAAGACAATTTAACGAATAAAATAAATTAGTATAATTCATATTATTATTTGATACATTGTTACTATGGTTCTGAAATCAGTTAAATTTACCAATATGTATTTTTGTTTCATTTTTATCGTGTTTACCTACAATAAAACGACCAATGAAATGTTTTGTACCATTTTTCTCGCTATGAAAATCTGTCCTAACTTTTTCTCCATGGTAAAAGTGAAAAAACTACAATATTCTTATGGGATTTGATACCTGTGAGTTAAATTGTCAGAATTATTTTCATCTTTTCATTTAGCCTCCTAGACTGACCTCATTGTTATCTACTACCAAAAGTAAATAAAAGATTTAAAAAAATAATTTTTACAATTGCGTTGGGTTATGATCTTAATGTAAATTTTCATGTCTAAAGTGTCTGTTTCAGTTATTAGTAATAAGCTGAATGGTAGGAGAAATCGTGCCTCCTTATTTCTTCAAGGGATTATCTGCTAAATTTTCTTACCATTTTTATTTAAGAGAAATTTCAAATCTAATCCACATTGGAATCGTAAATTACATTAAGAATAATCTTTATTCGTATTTAATGTATTTTCTCTGTCAGTCTTCATTAGAAGAATCGTCACACAAAGTATTTTCATGTGTTCGTTGTTAACATTAAATAATTCATTTGCTAAAAAAAATTATGTCATTTACGTGTCTTCGTAAAATTGTCAATGTCACAATGTGTTTGTTTAATTAATTAATTAACTTTTATTTTTCTGATGTTTTAATAAAATAATGACAATTACGCTAGAAGAGATAGTGTACATTTTTATTTACCTCTTAATGGGATAATCTATTAGGTCCGGTTTTCACCATGCCCTATTTATTGGTAGGACGTCACTAGGATTGAGTAGACTTAGAAGCGGACGCATATTCAAGTTAAAAAGAAAAACTTTTCCAGTAAGGAAAATATCAGCGTCACTTTATTTGTTTATGAAACTCTGAAGTTTGTTTCTAAACACACTCTTCAATTTTTGCTTCCGAGACTACTAAAATAGCGGAAGCATTGTGATCACTTTTGAAAAATAAAAAATGTTTTCCCTCAAAAATAAAATTTTTTACGCACATTTTACGTTTTAGAGCTTCCTGAACAATTTTGGTTTGGTGTCTGTCTGCCCGTCCGTCTGTCTGCCCGTCCGTCTGTCTGCCCGTCCGTCTGTCTGTCCGTCTGTGTGTCGCCAGTTTGCACCAAGTGGCATAACTTCTGAACTATTCGATTGTTTTTAATGAAAATTTCAGAAATTATGCAGTTTGATTCCTAAATGGTCCCTAACGGTAGCTACGCCGCTACCATGTCATTTCAAAATTGCACCAAGTGGCATAACTTCTGAACTATTCAGTTCTATTTTATGAAATTTTCAGAGATTATGCAGTTTGGTTCCTAGATGGTCCCCTATGAATTTAATCGAAATCGAAGTATACAGTAGCTACGCCGCTACAATGAAATCCCATTAAATGTCAAAGTCTTATTTACTGCTATTCCCATTTTGCTCAAATTCTTAGGGGTTTTTGGGGGTTACTTTCTAAAATATTTTTGCTATTGTTTTATAATTTTGCCTTTAAGTCTTTTGAGTTACAACAGTTTTTTATGAACTTCAAGGCGAAAATATAATTTCAGAGTATATAATATGTATATTTTGTGGAATACTGTTTCAAAGTCTCTTACGAGTACGAGGAAGCTGTGTACCACAACTCATTGACAGTGTACTTTATTTTAGTCCGGCTTTATTAATGATGGAAACTCTCGCGGTGTCTTTAAATTCTGGCGTTCGTTGTAATTAAGGAAAATATTGACACTTTCTTACATTTCACAAATGTTTAGAAGCAATTTTTAATTTTAAATAGAATTTCTGTAGCTCGGAATCATTAGTATTACCAAATAGCTTTGAGGCGTCCTTCTTTCTACCACCTGCTCAATTATGTAATTCAGATAAATATTAACACTTTTTAATAAGTATTAGAGAAATGTTTGAAAACGGTTCTTCAATTTTAATTAGAATTATAGAATCCTGGAATCATTTCCGCCATTAGTTGGGAAAACATTTGGTCGTGTAATATGAAATGTCGTTTTCCGACCACTTCGTCTACCATGTAATTCAGATACATTCCGACACTTTCATAAGTATTAGAGAAATGTTTGAAAGCGATTCTGTAATATTAAATAGAATTATGATATCTTGGAATCATTTTCGCCATTAACTGGAATAATATTTTGGCATGTAATATGAAACGTCATTTTCCGGCCATTTGGTCGACCGTATGTCCCCACCAAGTTAGCTCCACTCTATTAATTTTTTCGGCTTAATAAATCGGATGTGTTGTATTGTGATAGCCGTTTGTGCTATCACTATCACGTACTGTAAATAAGAATGCTAATCCCTAAAAGCCAAAGCTAAAAGCTATTTTTGAACCTAAAATTAGCCCCACCGTTTCCAATTTTTATTTTTTTTTAAAAAGGTTGTGTTGTATTGTGGCAGACGTGTGCTATCATGGACCGTAAAAGAAAAATACAAGAATAAAATAAAAAAAAAGAAAATGTAAACTTTTTTGTATTATTTTTGAAATTTCAATATTATCCTTATTTATGGTATTTCTTTTTTTTCAAAACTAATATACTTAGATTTAAATGATTTTCTAAGAGGTAGCAATAAAAGTTAAAGACTTCAAAGTTTTGATTAATATTTTTCTTGTACTTATCATTCATTTTTCCAGTCCGTACAGAGTTTTAAACCGACCCTCTTCAAGCAGACTGGATTTGTTGTAGTAACTGTCAACAAATCCAGTAGGTATTTAGGGTAGATATAAGGAGGACCATCTCTGTATCAAAAAATGTCCATAGAAAGGCGTAGATAGTGGCGGCGCTACTGTAGCAAAAGGGTAAATTTAGAGAAGTAAACAAGAAAATCAAAAACATCCGCGTTGTTACGTACCTAATTATTGTTTTTTTATGATAATTGTTAAATATAATTGTTTTATTATTTTAAAAATTTTTATAAAACTCAACACAATAAAATCACTAACAGACATTAAAAGTTCACGTAATTATGAATCACTTTCAGCGTGTTTCACAGCGATTTTTGTGTAGGTTATTAAACAGCACACTTCACTCGCTTCACTTCGTCGACAACTACAATGTTCATTTCGGTTCATTTCCATACTCTTTTGCTACTCTAGCGTTATTCTGGCGAGTTTTTGAACTGTTAGTACTTAAAACGGGACACTTTTTGAACTATTTTTCTATTGTTTTCCGTACAAGATAGTCCTCCTTATATCTACCCTCCATAAGTTTAGGTATATGTGATCATCATTATCATTTTACTTCAATAGGCTATTCAATTTATCCAACCATACGAATAAGATAATGAATTTGCAACGGCTTAGAAAATGAATTTTCTTTTCCATTCCAGTACACATATACTTTTCAGTTATGATTTAAATTAAGGACAACATATTTATTTATTTATTCATTAAAAACAAAAATTAATCATTAAAAAAAAAATCATAAAACTTAATTTAAATGAATCCTTAATGGTAATGTAATACATTGCTCCCGGGTTGCCAGCTCTCAATAGGCCGCAACGTCTAGGTTGCCAGGTGTTACCAGGTATATTGTTGTTAATAATTTGCGGTCACGTGTTTTTGAGAAAATTAGATACTAAATTAAAGTTTTATTTTTTCTGAACACGATAATACATGGTTGCCTGTGAAAAAATAGCCACAAGTTATGGTTGCCATTACTTTTAATTAATTACTCTCTTATCACATCACAGCTGCAACTATTGAAAAAAAATTATACATATTGATCAATCATGGCAATGAAATATGTATTACATTGTACATATGTAATAATATTTCATTGCCTTGATTGATCAATATGTATGTATACATTTTTTTTTCAATAGTTGAAGCTGAGATGTGATAAGAGTGTAATTAATTAAAGGTAATGGCAACCATAACTTGCGGCTATTTTTCCACAGGCAATCATGTATTATCGTGTTCAGAAAAAATAAAACTTTAATTTAGTATCTAATTTTCTCAAAAAACACGTGATCGCAAATTATTAACAACAATATACCTGTTAACACCTGGCAACCTAGACGTTGCGGCCTATTGAGAGCTGGCAACCCGGGAGCAATGTATTACATTACCATTAAGGATTCATTTAAATTAAGTTTCATTAAAAAAACAGATACCTGCAGAAATCAGCTGCGGGATCTTAGACTATAATCTATAAATCCGGCATTAAAATTCGAATTTCTGCTTAATATTGTCAACTCACCTCATTTTCCTATGGCTAATAGTAATTTTCTCTTTTTAGAATCAATATTTTGAACAAAATTCGTTGAGAATTATAAATAAAACCGAGATACACACGTGCCTGATAATAATCTTATTCAAGAACCATTAAAAGGATGACAGATCCTATATTTCCAGCTTAATTCATAACTATATGTATAGCTGTTAATAAGATGGAAAAAGCCTCTTCTTCATATACCTTTAATAATATACATACCGTAAACACAGCCAACATTGCCTAAAATTTCGATTTAAATTTTAATAAAATGAAGGCGAAATTAATTTAGTTATATATTTATGTAACTGTTTTAGTGAAATAAAATGATAAAAACCTTTGATCTGAATCATAAATAAATTTTCCAAATATTTTAAAAAGTAGTCAAAGGAAAAAAAAACAGTAATAAGATGTCAACAAATTAACAATTTTACCTACCAATGTTTCTTATTAAAATATCAAAGATATTCTAAAGTTTTTAAATATACCACTGTTGTTCACATTTTTTCTATCAAACCCAAGTAATATCTAATAATAAAACGTAGTAGAATGGAAATTTTGAACAGTTGATCTACTTGTTATGCACATTCATACTAAAATGCAATTACGATTTGTATTAGGCATACAGGGACAATGTTATATGTTATTAAAAAAACTGTAATTTTGCCAAACTGACAGTAATCGTTATTTAAATGAATTATTCGATAGTGCGCGACTAAATAAATGTGAAAATTATTTAGTATATACAGTTGATCCTTTTTTTGTGCGGTGGATAGGGGGCGCATAAAAAAAATCGCACAAAAAAAATATATTCAAAAATATCATAAATAGCTATAAAAATATAGTTCGATCCAGATTGCAGAAAAAAAATTTTTTTGCGGTTGATCGGGACCGCATAAAAAAAGTTTCATCGAAAAAACATAACTAAAAACGCTCAAAACTTAGAAATTTTCTTAGAAGTTGCTTTCTATACGTAGAAACATTTTATTTCAATTTTATAATATGAAAATTTTGAAAAATACATCTGTATCAAAATTAAATGATGCAGTAACTTATGTTCTTATGCAATGTATTGATTAAATGCTTAAAAGCCGTTAAAAAGTATTTTTAACAAATAAAGTTATTATAGTAAAAGCTTAAGTATCTTACTGTCTCTTGATTTTGATTTATATTATGCATTTTAAGGCGATTTTTTTAAAAATCACAAAAAATCGCAAAAAAAACCGCATAAAAAAATCGCACAAAAAAAGACCGCATAAAAAAGAGTTCAGTTATACTTAGATATTATGTAATTTTTCGTATGTTAAAAATACCTACCTAAGTTTCGTGGTTTCTGAAATACACCAATGAAAGTTTGCAGACTCGTTGAAAACAGTAAGAACAGGACTGAAAACTACAATAATTTGAAAAAATCGGAACTGCCAATGCCAGGAAAATTTATATAACGCTAGCAGTGAGAAAAATTCCTGTCATTAAAATTTTAATTTTTTTAACATAATATGTTGTATAGCAAAATTATCTTCAATAAGCAAAGTTGGCTGGCTTTACGGTACTTATAATTTTAATCCACACCATAATTTATTCGAAAAAGTTGTTCTTTGGATATTATCGAGAGAATCAGTATTTTTCGATACAATTTTATTTATAATCACTTAATCAGCATTTTCTACGAAAAAAGAAAGGAAAAAGGTTCACTTTTTCTCTAAAATATTTGTTTATTTCGAAATACGATGTCCGAGCTCATTATTTTTATATTTATCGAGTCATTCAGTGTTTTGTTGTTTGCTATAAATATCAAAAAAATTGCTGTATCAGGTCATTATTTTATTATAATTTTAAAATATGTATCTATATTTTTTTTTATAGAATTGAGATTTTTAATAATAGTACGTATTGGAAATTTTATCATTTGCGAAGGATGTCAAAGTTCACATATTAATATCGATTTTGTACAGTATTTGGAGATTTTATTAGTTTAATTGGCATCTTTTTAATAACGTTATTTAATTTGAATGTTAGTATATTTATAGTTATATTTATAGTAAAAATAAAAGTTGATATCTTTTAAATTTGCAATCCACGGTTTTCTGACTGATGATGTTAAAATTCTAACATTTTGTTTTCCAGTGTGGAGTATGCAAGACTGGCCACCGCTTTGAATACACATTTGACAGAGGCACACCTTTTCAAGGATTGCATATTGTGGAATTTCGATTGTAAATGGGTAGTAATCAAAATATTCTAGGTGTCATGATCAAAGAGTAGAAACTTTTTTTCAAGTCATTTTTTTGTAGGACTCTAACTTGTTTTGTATCGCTTTTATTACAAAAAGATGCAGAAATTTTGAAAGTAATCTTCCATCTCTTCTTACGGTTTTGTATACTCATAGATATGTTTTTGTTTATGATTTGCTGTATTTTTTTTGAAATTGTAATTTTTAGAATTGCTTTAACAATGAGAACAACAACTTTATTATATTAACAAAGTACCTACGGCGCATGTTTGTATATCGGTGTCGTGCTTGTGCAGCGCGTGCTGGATAAACGAACGCAAAAATCGTGTTGTTACAGTGAACATCCCAAGCCATAAAACCATACTCAACAAAAGTAAATCGGTCAGGTTTTTATAGATACTTGTGTCATCCACCTCTCCCCCAAGACCACGCTTTGTACACCCGCGACATCAAGGCTGCTAACAAGAAGTTCGGATTGCATGTGCAAATATGCATAGATTGATAATACAGGTGTCGTCCCAAAAATGATTTTGTCATTCTTTAATTTTCAATTTGTTAACAAAATTTGAATTTTGAATATAAATTCTAGTTTGTTGTTTTACTAACTGAATATCTAATAATTAACTTACATTTAGTAACTTATACCTACGGATCATGTTAACCTTAATTTTATTTTAATGTCTAATTTTCAATATTAACCCGTACAGCCAAAGGAACAGCGATCTTAAGAATGTAATATATAACATTTACAATTTCAGAAATTTTTGTTTGAATTTAAAATATAAAATAAATTGTTCTGCATAGATTTCAATAAAAAAACATATATTATGTTCTTCCCCGGGCATGTACAGGTAAAGATTCATTTTATAATTACTATTAACTTAATGTTATTTTCACTGAAAGTGTCCAAATTTGAGAGAAAATTGAAAAATTCGTAATGTTTTAGCCAAGATATATGATCTATTAAGTATTTATTTACTTAAATAAATACTTAATGATTAAAATTTGTCATTTTAATCATCCTGAAACATGATTCTGAACTTTTTGTCAAAATCATTTTTTCTTCAGGTATTTATTAGGCTTTCGTAGAACAACTCTCTATGAAATCCTTATATCCCCGCATTTTCATCCAAATAGGGCGCCGTCAACTCGCACTTGACGAACATTCTATTATTCTAATGACATAAGCGCCCGTTTGTATGAGGTCAGGAATGTTTTTTATGAGTACATTTATAATCGAAAAAAAATTAATAGATTAACACTTGGAAAACTACTAATTGTTAAATACTTAATTATTCACTATCGTCAATTCACCGAAATTACTAATTTTAAATGAATTATTAATGACAAATAAAATAATTTTAAATCTTTTAGTTATCAAAATTAGAAGCAAATGAAAAAGAAAATATCGACACTAATATGTAGGTACACCTAATTTTATGTAAAATTACTGGGAATATTTCAATATCCGTTTTTCTCTTCTATTTCATACAAACATCAGTATATTCATCTCTTTTTATTTTATTGAAATTGAAGTTTCATACGTATGTTTTCATTTATTTTTAGAACCATCGCTGACATTTATACTCAAATTTATAAACTATAATAAAAAAATCTAATTTCTAATTTACCCACACATTTTTTTTATTTTTTCCAATAAAATGTAGGTTGTGTAAGGTGTAAAAATAATGGTTAGGGGTTGACAAAGAGGGACAGACAACAGACATAAACGAGTTAGACGAACTTTTAATTGTTTTCTTTAAGACGAATATTATATATATATATATATATATATATATATATATATATATATATATATATATATATATATATATATATACTAGTGTTATTTTCAGATTGGTGTAATAAATAGTAATTATAATATTTCCAATTATTAACCAGTTAGTTAACAGAGTGTTAAGTTAAATTTAACCAATTTAAATGTAAACAGCCTGATAATTTTGTTAAAGTTTAAACAGAGTGTCAAGTTATGGATACTATTTCCGTGTCATCACATCTTCGGTTAAAAATATTCATCGCACACAATTTTGATGAGTGAAATCGAATGACGTACCTACATCGCGCAGTGAACGTAGTACAACGAGTAGACTATATGTGTTTTCGTAGAAAACAACGTATAACGTAAATAGGAGTGAATATGCACGAATTCAGACTTCACACCGTATTTTCTTGTATTTATTTTATGAGAACCTAATCTTTAATATATTAAAAATTTACGCGAGGATGATCACTTTATCACAGTGTCCAAAAAATTTTGAAAATATCGGTGGTTTTTGAAAAAATAACAAAAGTCATATAATTTGTTCTCTATGAAAAATTGGGGTCAAAAGAGACGATAAAAGGGTGAATGGGGACAACCGTAGGGCTGACCAAAACTGAAATTCAAATATAATACGCTAGCCGAAAAAATTAAAGGATCAAAAAAATTCCAAATTTTTAGCGATTTTTCGATTGGCTGTATCTTCGTGAAAATTGGTCGTATCCGAGTCGTAAGCATAGCAATTTAAAGCTGGAAGTTTCTAATTTCGAGATCTTGCGATAAAAAATTTTCAAAGCAACATGTATCGCGTAATCCTAATAAATACACTGAAAAAAAATTTCCGAAATTTTTTCGGTTTCTTTTTTTGGTCCACAGACTTGGAAAAAATTTTTCCGACTTAACCACCATATGGACTGGACAACTTGTTCATTCAGCTTTAATTTGCTTTTTTTAGATCTTTATACGACCACTTCTCGCTGAGATATCAGACTTTGAATGGAAAAGGATCATTTCGTCTTTGACCATCGATATCTCGGTAACCAATGATCACACAGAAAATTGAAGATGGGTTTTAAAAACTCGAATAAATTCTCTACAAGAATTAGCCATTGTTTTTTTGGAAAAAAATTTTTTTTGTATACTCTACATGAATTTGAAAAATCAAGGAAAAAAGAGCTTTTGGTGGCTTTTTGGAAAATCAAGCGCTGAATTAAAAATATCGAGCAGACCATTAATGTTAAGTGTGCCTTTTAAGGTAATTAAAGCTGAATGAACAAGTTATTCAGTCCATATGGTGGTTAAGTCGGAAAACTTTTTTCCAAGTCCGTGGACCAAAAAAAGAAACCGAAATAATTTCCATAATTTTTTTTTCAGTGTATTTATTAGGATTGAGCGATACACGTTGCTTTGAAAATTTTTTTATGGTAAGATCTCAAAACTAGAAACCTCCAGCTTTAAATTTTGCCTTGTTTACGACTCCGATACGACCATTTTTCACGTAGATACAGCCATTCGAAAAATCGCTAAAAATTTGGAATTTTTTTTTTTTTTTTTTTTGATCCTTTAATTTTTTCCGCTAGTGTATAATTTCGAATTTTTTTTTATTTATACATTCAAAATAGAAATAATATTTCATGATTTTCTGTAGAAATAAATGTAAAATCTAAAGTAAAGTTTATAAAGTATAGAAATGTTATGCTGAATGTGTTTATAAAAATATGGAACGATTTGATGACCTGAAAAGTACTCTGTCCCTATTATACCGTCCCTATTCACACCTTTTCCATCACTATTAACCTCCAACTTAGCCCAAATGTCAGGTCCCTATTATTTCTTCTTAAGAAAACAAAAACAACTAAAAGTTTGCAGTCTTCTTTTCTCAGATATGTTTTAAAATAACTAAATTTTGAATTAAACAACAATTTATTCTTAAGAGCACCAGATCAAATAATGTTTAGATAAAGTTTTAAAAAACAAAAAGTAGCACTGTCTGAAGACTATCTAAGCTGATTTTTTAATATTAATTATCCAATTTCAAACTTAGTCACTATGGTTACCCGAAAAAATAATTATTTTACTCTACTAGTAGTTTAAAGAAGATATATGTTCACATTTACCGTAAACACGGATTACTTGAGCCCTAAGGTGTAACTTGAGCCCAAAATGGAAAAAGTATTATTTTATGTTTTGTGCTTAGTGTAGCCAGTAGTAAAAGTAAGTTACAGGTTTATCTGATAGATAACAGCACTAGGTTCACTGTGTTTATGTTTAGGTAGTTCTGAAAATTGACAATAGGTGTCAGGCGAGTGTTGTTCACCTCTATTTGAAGTTGCTGTTTTTGTTATGTTGCTAACTTTCAACTGTAAAAAATATTTCGATAGCTCACAAAGTAAGGTAGGTGTATAATTTTTTTATTTGCTTCGTTACTAAAGCAAATTCAGACACATTCATATACCAGCTATTTCCTTAGTTTCTTAATTTAAGGTTTTGATAAACCAGTTAACATAACCTTCAGATTAAGGTAACTTGAGCCCATTATAACTTTGGTATAAAATGGTACATGGATCCAATTGAAAAGGCATGGAAGTGGTCCAAGAACAAGGACGTACTGTACTATTAATGGGAAGATATAGTTAAGAAAATACCTCCATCTACACTAATCAAAAAAGGATTATTCTCTTTAGGTAGACTAAAAGACACACTTTAACTCATAAAAATAATTTGGTATCCATAACAATTTTTGTTTGAAAATTTTTATTCAGTTTTGATACCTATTCATATTTTTTTAATAAATACATGTTTGTACAATGTGTTTTAGTTAGTAACCAACATCCTGCATGGACTCAAACTGTTTTCAAATGGAAATCACTTGGAAATTTAGGTTTGGGCTCAAGTAACCCGATCTTGAGGTTAACTTAAACCAAAATCTAAAGATGTATAAAGTCCATATTATATAATAAAAATCCATATTATATAATAAACTAACGGTAGTCATATACAGATTAATATACTGAATTCTCTATCCCAAATAAATATAACAGTTACGCTAAATTTTAGAAATTCTCAGATGATTTGCAAATCTGGGCTCAAGTATTCCGTGTTTACGGTACGTTTAGTATTTTTAAACTAAGCTCATAAATAACATTTTTAGTTTTGTCCCTATTCATCCTCCTGTTGTGGGATGAATAGGGACATGTATTGTATAATCAGTTGTAGTGATAACTATTATTTAACAAAGATAACTATTTATTTACCTCATAGTTTGTTATACAACGTAATTATTCACGAATTTCTAATTTCATGTACTTTTATCTCCGATTGTACCTCCCAAACATCCTTAACAATACTATTGAATTCCGATGTAAAAATGGGAGAAGTGGGGGGAAGAAAAGTAATGTGGAATCCCTAAAAGGCACTAGCTGGATACTAACTGAATACACGTACAAAATTTCAGCCCTCCAAGTTTCCTTAGAGAGTCTCTAGACGTGTTAGAAAAAAAGCAAAAAAATTAAGGAAATATTGGCGTAAAAATCGTGGGGGTAAGTGTTAAAAGTTGAAACCTCCAATAATCAGTGGGTACTATTAGCTTAACCTATACACAAAATTTCAGCCCTCTAGGTTTATTTGGGGAGATTTTGACCCGAATGAAACTGTTAAAAAAACAAGAAAAATCATGTTCTCTTTAGTATAAAAGTGGTGGAGGTAAGGGTTAAAAACTGAGACCCCCAAAAGGCACCCCTTTGATACCAACTCACTCTGAATACAAAATTTCATCCCTCTAGGTTTATTTGGGTGACCTGTGCGAGCGGTACAAATTTCGAAAACGTCAAAAAAGCATGAAATTGTAGCTTAAAAATGAGGAGGTGGGGGTAAAATATTAAAACCTCCAAAAAGCAAACCTAGGGACGAACTTTATCAACACACCAAATTTCAATCCTCTGCGTTAATTCTGGGGGGCTGTCGGCGTGTTAGATCCAGCCAAAATACTTTTTTTCCCCTATACTCCCTCCAAATCATCCTAGGAAGCTGAATTTTGAATATGTTGTAGATAATTAACCGAAACAATATTTCCAATCGGTTTGGAAAAATTTTATTGTTTTACCGCCCCCCACCACCCCCTTAAAGTTTGGGTCGGACCCAAAATTTGACCCCACTTTGATAGTATTGTTGTGCATCGGAATGAGCTCCACTTACCAAATTTCAACTCTTAACTTCCATAGGGGGCCTTACACATATTAAAAGGTAGCGGAAATATATATATATATATATATATATATATATATATATATATATATATATATATATATATATATATATATATATATCAGACATTTTTTTCTACAGAATCGTGTTCTACGGGTCCGAAAACGGATAGCGCTTCTACTCTCGTCTCTCGCCGTTCTTATCGTTTAGGCTGTATAAGTCTAATTTTTTCAAGGAAAAATTCGAGTAAAAAGTTTTGTACATTAAAGTACACAAGAAAACTGTATGTCTGATTGGACTAAAATTTATTGCATTCTCTCTGCTATGGTGTTTTCTGTAAGACTATCTAGAATCAGCTCATACTTTTTTTTGGCGCCACTTATAAAAGTACGAGCGCCACGAATAAAAAGTAAGAAAAATTGCTCTGTTGTCTGACTTTGAGGAGTTCTAAAAAATCGAATTTTTTATTTTAAAGTCTGATTCTACATAGTCTTACAGAAAACACCATAATAAAGAGAATACATCAAATTTTAGTCGAGTCGGATTTATAGTTCTTTTTAATCATTGTCACCATCTTTTTTCTTTGTAAAATAAAAGAAGAAAAATATTTAAGATACACTTAATTATATGCACTTTAATGTACAAAAGTTTTGGTTTTTTTATGAGGGTAAATAGCGTTTCCAAAAAAAGTTCCAAATCCCTTAAAAGCTGAAGAACTCCTAAAATAATGTATTCCATTGATTTCTCCCATTAATGTTGTAATAAGTCAAATTAGCTGTGTCAATGGTAACGCAACGACTAACAAGGAAAGACACAGGTAATAATTCCGAAATTTTATTCGCTATAGAAATTATCACTTCAAAAAAATTCGATTTTTTCTTTAGGTATTTTTTGCCTTAATAGTTTTGATTAAAATATAGAAATGTCGTAAAAATTAGGTTGGAAAACCTTACTCCTCTACCTTTGAATTTATAAAAGAATGTAAGTTAAAACATGATAATTCCAAAATTGCTCAAATAGGTACGGTTAAAAATGTAAAATTATTGTATTTCAAACGAAGCTTTGGAATTTTTTGTTTATTTCTAAATAAATACCTACAAATTAAACTTTATCTAATTTTTCGACACCCAATTGCTGCTTTTACTACGTAAATAAGTAAAAAGTTATATACAAAGTTTCCAAATTATTTTTGTATATTCTACTGTATATCCGTAGTTTAAATACGAACTGAAAATATGTAATTATCTTCTCACTTTTCCTTTTCTTTTTAATTTTGTTACTTTCCTTTGTAATAAATTTATAATATTGTTTCGAATTAAAAACTTTCCTCGTTTTTCGCATTTTTAATCTAAGTAAACTCTCACATTTTTATTAAATTTTTCCAAATAAAAGTACAAGCAAAATTCTATTATTAAAAATTTAATAAATAAAAAAATAAATATCTAATGAGAATTTTTTTTTAATATCGCAAGTTCAGAGATAGAAATCCATCATTTCTTTTTTTATTTTTAATAACAAATTCAGTAAATAAATTGAATTGCCAGAAGTTAACTTAATGGAATACGAAGTTCGCTTTTCAGTTATGCAAAATAGAGAGTCCTACAGCTAGGTAATATCATATAAATTATGTATGGTACCGGGCAACACAACTAAATATTTTTGTTAGTAGCAAAATTCCCTGTGCACACATAAATTTATAGGTTAGTTATGTCGGTCGATACTCTAAAGAAATTTTATCTCAGAAGGTCAGATTTATTAAAATTTGTTGAAAATATTTACCATTTATAAAGTTCATTTCATAAGAGCCGTTTTATTTTTCACATTTATTTTGAGCAGTGAGAAAACCCAGAAACGGGACCACATTGACATCCGGACACATATAGGGCTACTAACAGAGGCACAAGGAATTAAAAATTTGTTGCAAACACTGTTTGCGTTCTTCAGAGAACGGCGATATTCCTTTGAGTGCATTAACATAGGATGAGCACACTGAACATCAAAATGTGTGCAGCCGTCAGTAAGTGTGTGATTTCCATTTTTATAGGCTAAACCAACGGTTCCCAACCTTATTTCTCTCGCGTACCCCTCACTCGCGTACGTTTATTACAAATTTCTTTACAATCCTTTTTGAAGTTGTAGTAGGTAACAGAATCTTAAATAACAAAAACCAATTACAAATATTCAGAATATAAAAAATCATCTGGTAGGAAGTAATCTTACAGTGGTCGTTTGAAGGCGAGCATCTTAAAATAAAATAATAAAAGAAAAATAGTTTCATCAGGTGGTAGTTAATTAGTTTCAACATAAAACTCAATACTTATAATCACGTGCCGCTTAATCAAGAAGCTTTAAAATTATGGGCTGTTTTCAACTGCGTTTTAAAGGGAGGTTTACTTGAGCGTCGTTAAAAAAAAATTGATTTTTTTTGCAGAAATTGGTAGCAAATTATGTGTAGAATATGTTCCCAAAGTAATTTTGCTAAAAATAATTTAAAAAAAAGATTTTTGCACATTAACCGAATCCAGTTTTCTATAAAAAAAAAAAAAAACGTAGTACAAAAAAATGAGTATTGAAGATAAAATTTTCAAAATAAGTACGTTTCTTTATATACATTTTATATCTCGGAATCACATTTTTGGAACTGGTTGACACGATAACTAAAAAACTATTCGATGGATCCTTTTTTTAATTTTTTGTTTTAAAGATAATTCAATTCTCCGGCACCTATATAAATCCGATACACTTTCGATATTTTTTATTTTCTTATTTTACTTTAAAGAGCCAAAAATAAGACAAAAATCGTAATCAAATTCACACATCCGCCATTTTTTTTCTTTCAGCAATTTATTGATATTATAGGTATAGGTGCCGGTACTCTTCATATATTTTATAAATCTTTTTTGTTTTTGGATTTCAGTGGTTTGTTAGCGGCGCTATAATGTCAACCAACAAGGTATCGGATTTTCGGATCGTCACACTACACTATCTATAAAATAGACAATTTTTTATATTTTTCCTTGAAGAAATTTTTTTGTATAGTTTAATACTTAATAAATATGTGTAAAAAATTTGAAATTGATATTTACTTCCGTTCTTGAGAAAAAAATTCCAGAAAAATACATAATTTTTAAGGACTCTCAAGTAAACCTCCCCTTAAATGAGTAAAAGTGTTCTCGTTGAAAATTTTTAAAGTACATTATAATTTCTTGTCTTTTTATTTCATTATCCTTTTTAAATTATAACTATATTTTTTTTTTTAATTAAGACAACTTACATATTTGCAACAGTCGTCATTACCACTAATATTTTCACGTACCCCTAAGAAGTTCGCTGCGTATCCCCAGGGGTACGCGTATCACAGGTTGAAAATCGCTGGCCTAAACCAATGATTCTTAAAGTGGTGTCACGAAAAATATTTTGTCGGCTCAGAAAAATTGATGGCAGATCACACGCCATCTACATATTTCTACATTTTTCTTTACATACTCGTTCTCGGAAGGAGGCGGCCCTTAAAATTCTTAACTTCAAAAGGGAGAAGCGGACCAAAAAATTTGAGAAATATTAGTGTAAATAAAGATTGGAGCTCCTGCGTCATCTGCAAGCAAGTGATAAGCAGAATATGCAACAACACAATTCAGAAACCCTTTGTTATTATTACATAGGATAAACCTTACCGTACGGTCATTATGATTTTTCTAAATGAAATTATATTCACGCAGACACCACTAGACCTCCCTACTTTCAGTCTTAATCTTTCTTAGCAAAAAGAAAAATTTTAATAGAATATAGCTGCTTTTTAGTGAATTTTCAGAGAGAAAATTCACCTAATACAGCTACTTTTATAGTGAGACCTAAGCCCGAGACTGCAACGATATATGTGGCTGCACAACTATAGCTCTCGAATAAAACATTCTATTTTTACGAAATTTTGTGAATACCTACGTTAGAAGTCCCAAACCTTTGAATGAATTCTTCAGCCAAACATGTTCAGCTGGGCATTCTTATGCCCGAAATCAGATATTTTGGCTTATTTTCGTTCGACAAAAATGAGTTTCTTTTTGGGCAAAAATTTACCAACATTCAAAAGCTTTTTTACACCACAACAAGGAGCGGAAACAAAACCCGTCAGATACATTTTTGAACCATTATCCTATATAAAAGGGCTTATCCAGAAAAAGTAATTTTTGGAAATGGAAATTTGCTTTGTTATGCAGGATGTTGTGGCCGGGTTATTTTGCTATTGAAATATAGGAACACGGATATGATTTAAGAAATTATCGGACATGGAACAGAAATTATTCATTAACAAATTTCATAACTCAATAGTTCAACACTAAATTAACAATATCGTTTTAACATATTTTCTAAAAAGATATTTCCATAACTTCGATTAGGTATTATTATATATTAGAAAACAATAAATTGGCACAGGAGTAATCATGCATGAAAGATACTTCACCATGTACAAGTAGACGCAGTAACCGATTTTCTTTCATCTAATAGTAAAATTAATTCTTTAAAAAATAATTATAATTGTAATAAAAATTGAATTAATTTAATGGACAAAAAAACTTAAAAAATGCTTGAAATTACTGTTCAAATAGGTACCATCTTCTGTAAAGTACATAGCTACAATTAACTATTTATTTTATTTAACTAATATTTATTTGGCATTTTATTTATCAATAACTTAAATCAATATGAATTATTGTGACAAGGTGAAATTGTTAAAATTCTATAATTCTGATCGTAAGCCGGTAAAAAAAGTGATTGTTTTAATGAGATTAAATATACGTATTGTTTGTGATACTATTTCTTTTCTTTTTTTTACTTGTGATGCTATTTCATTCCAGAAACGTTAACTTATAATAAAGTTTTCATCTTGGTAGAAAAATATATAACTGGAAATTTTAAAAGAAACGTTAGTGTTTACATTCCCTTATAGTGTAATCGATGAATCTTAGTTTAATAGTTCCATACAAGCAGGGCCAGATTAATCCTAAGTGTCCTCCTAGGCACTTTTCCTAAACTTTTCCTACTTTTTTTTCAAAGTTTCTCGTAAAAAAAGTAACTGACGAGCAAAAAAAAAGTCAATTACAACTTTTGCCGCCCTATTTTCAAAAATCTGCCGCCCCTAGGCCATGGCCTAGGTAGGCCTATTGGCTAATCTGGTCCTGCATACAAGCAATAGAAACAATGGACAGTTGTAATTTTCCATTATTCGCGAGTAAAAACTGATTCTATTTTTAAGTATACTACTCAATTTTCCTTACTTGTTTAACATTAATTATTTCAATATATTTTAGAATCTTAGATTAATTAATATATATTATACGTATCTCGGAAAAAGATGAATATATTCAACAAGAATTTAATTTCAATAAAATTATGTTAGCTAGCCAAATCCGGGTGCCAGGATATTTATTTGATAAACTAACTGTTAACAATATAATTTAAAAATGAAAACAAACTACTTTGTTTCAGATATTATTGGAAACATTGATACATTTTATATTAAATTTTCCTATTTGCAGTTTTCTCAAAGAATAATTTCTGATGAAGCATACAAACGGATTAAATGACAACCACAATTGGTAAAGCCGCTGCTACACGATGCTACGAACACCTTCCAACATTCGACGTTGGATGGTTCATAGCATCGTGTAGCCGTTGTTCGAACCTACGAGTGTCCAATGTCGAGCGTCAAACGTTCGCATTTGGTCGTGTCCCGTTCGATGTCGGTATTCTTGCACCGAGTCAAAGCGATGCTTCGAACAGACAGATAACAGCGTTGTCCACTGAGTACCAACACATCATCATTCGTATTGGATCAAACATTCGATTCACCGTGTAGCAGATACATTCGTCGCATCAACTATCGAACTTAATTGCCTCAAACGTTCGATCGAACGTTGGAAGGAACGTTCGTAGCATCGTGTAGAACCCGCTTAAATATAATTTGATTTGATGCACACAAAAGTAAACGACCTTTCCTTCTATATTCAGTGCTCTGAAAAGTTGCAGTTTCATCCTTGAGGAATGACAAAGCTCCGTATTCGGATAAAGCAGGGGCGGCATTTTTTACGGAGCCTAGAGCGGCACTTAGGGTAAATCCGCCACTGTTTCCAGCCTGTATAATAAAATGATATTACTATCTGTCTGTGATACCCACCGATTTTATTTAATATTTATTGAATTATGTCCATCTGATTAGAAAGTATGTAGTTGTGAACTATTGGAAATTAAATTTGCAATTAATATCAGACCGATAGATAAATAATTAATGGTTTCATTAAATAATTATGCAATTCATTTTTATTTATTGATACCATAATTTTGTATTTGAAAAGAAATAAAATTTTATTGTTATTATGTTGACTGATAAAATTATGGCCTTGTAAACGTAATATTAGTAGATTAATTATATATAGGTTTGTGATTATGAGATAATTAATAAGCTGGGGATATCTATTTACCGACATGAAACTGCTCTGAAAGATTAAAGAAAGTACGGTGGAATGAGAGACTTCTAACATGCACGTGCTACCAGCATACACTATACGGAATTTAATCAATACGCAGTGACAACCTTAAATACTGAATTAGTGAATTTTGGATAAACGAATTCAGTTTGCTGACAATAGGGACATGTACCTCAGGTAAGTGCAACATACATTACGCAATTGCAGGAACAAACTCTAGTTGTAGTTATTTATCTATACAATATCATTAAAAAAAAAATTGAAATCAAGGAAGGTTCTTAGGCCATTATGTAATAATGTTATGGTAAAAAATCCGTATAATCTATGTTATGTTAATAAAGTTAATTCCGTTTTTTTTTATCACAAAAAACAAACCGCTAATCTGAATTTGCTGAAAACTTTATCCGGACTGCATTTTTTAATTACGCATCTAATGAAATTAGTCCGGAGTTGATATCATAATTTGTTCTCGAGATATGCGAGACGAAAAAAATTTCACGAACGAACGAACGAACGCACACACAAACAACACGCTAAAAACGATGGATTTGGATTCTAGTGACACTAGAAGGGGATGAATAGGGACACTAGAATTCTAGTTATTAAACAAAAAAAAATAAAAAAAAAAAAACAAACTAATTTTACACGTACTCTTATGGAAATTCTAAAACAGAACAGATTAAATAACTTTTTAACGGCTTAGTGAATCGGTTTGAAATTTTCACAGGGGCCTTAGTATTTAATGAGGAACATTCTACTAAATTTTCAATCGTCTTGTAGCATTTTCAAATTCCTTCGAAAAATCCTCAGAGTGTACTCAGCTCTTGTAGTCAGCTGAGAGCTATAGTTTGATGTATTGTACAATCAGTTGTAGTGATAGCTATTATTTAACAAAGATAACTATTTATTTACCTCATAGTTTGTTATACAACGCAATTATTCACGAATTTCTAATTTCATGTACTTTTATCTCTGATTGTACCTCCCAAACATCCTTAAATGTGTTTAAAATGCTTTACATTTATACTATAAGACAAGTAGGCGAATAATAAATTTAAAAAAAAAAAATGAACTTACTTTTATAACAAATGCAATACATACATATTAAGTATATAATTTAAATATGTTATTAATGTTTATTTATAAAGTAGGAATTTTGGATTTTTTTATTTTTATTTATAAAATAGAAATTTTTGATTTTTTTGGAAAGAAAAAATCTTTTCATAAAAGCCTTCCAGTTTACAATTTAAGGTCCTTTTTTAATATTTATAAATAAAACACAAAGGCAATTGGCGGATAAGCATGGGTAGGAATGCGCTCGTACGAATTGTGTTGGCTTTTTTCCTGCTAACTGCTATCGGCAGCAAATTGAAATTTACTGAGATTCAGACCCTAAAAACGTAAAACATTTTTTTAAAGCCTCGGTCAACCGGACACTCATCATCAGTTTTGAAACCACCAAAATGACAAATCGCTTGTAGACTTTCAATTACATTTCGCTTGTAGACATTCAATACCGAAGATGAAAGGAAAAATTCGACTTCCGTGATGGGGCCCCGCTGCTCACGGCGTTTTTTTTATTACAATAAATAGTTTCTCAAAAAAAAAAAATTCTAAGGAAAGTGTTTTTTTCGCACATCATTTGTAAACGATCCCTTATAGGTGATTGTCGGTGAGATCATTGAAGTAAAGAAACGTTTGTAGCAGTTGTAGCTATTGTCTATTTTTTAACGCTTTTAGCAAACCATATAGAAAAATTTTTTTGTCTCAAAATGTCGGACTTTTTACTGCCAATGATAAGTACAATAGATAAGGTTAGACAAAAAGAAAAAGAAAAAAAAATCAAAGATCCTAACATCAAAGAAGTGAACCCTAGGAATTTACAAAATATAAATTATACTAAACTATGCTGATAAAATTGAACATTATGGAATTATACCGTACTTATAAAAATCTATCGCAGTTGGCGGCGCTTGTACCAGTGAATATGTACATATCACAGCATTTTGAGCCGCCATATTTCAGGACGAGTTAACTCGCCTGAATCATTTAAAGAGTCAATGACTTACCCTACTTCCGAGTGTAGAAGGGCCACGAGAAGAGGGTGCTCAAGTCAAAATCGTTCTAGAGCGCAATGAATCTATTTATGCCATTGGTTCTTCCTCATTATTTTCTTTATATTCATTCATAAAAAAAAAAACTAAAGTTGTTACATTAACTATAGCATTATTTCTTAGTGTACATCTTCCAAAAGTACAAATTTAAAATCACCAATTGAAGCAGAAACATCAGCCAAAACGAAATCCAAAAAAAAACGTAGGCACAATTCACTAGAATATCGTTCAAAATAAAACACAATTTGAAAAGTACTGTTGCCTTTTATTTAAACCTTTTTGCTACTAATTTATCGTTTTCAAAGCAAGACACCTACGTAAATTATACCAAATATCTTCTTTTTTTAAAAATTTTCTTTTTTGTTTGGAAAATACCATAAAATGATTAAATTCTTTGAATTATTTACAGTCCAAATAAAAAAAAGAAAATTTGTTCAAAACAAACTTATATTTATTTACAAATATATTTATTTAATTTCCGTTCTCTGTAATTTGTATGGAAAATATTCAGTTATTAAATTTTTCTTCTCTTGGTTTATTTACTTCACTTTCATGTTTTTTGATTTGTTTACATTTTTCGTATTTTGTAAATAAAATTATATAAATTAAATAACGTCAATTGAATTATGGGAATTTTACAGTTAAAAGTAAAAACAAAGAAGAAAATTCGATGGTTATTTTGCATATATGTATTTTGTTTTATGTATGTACTAGCTGTTACCCTCGGCTTCGCCCGCGTGGAATTTGAAATTATGGCATCTAGTTGAAACATATAAAGTGTACTTTCATCACGTCGCTATTAGGCGTCGAGTAGGTATTATTACTTTTTCCTTTGTAATTTTCCCACGGAAATACAATATTTTCCCCGGGCAAAAAACTATAACATTCCTTTAACAACATGCCAAGTTCAAATGAAATCAATGATTCTTTTTTATACTGTTTTAAATATATATTTTCCCACGGGAATAAGACTTTCCACGAAAGTTAGATATTTTCCCGGGATAGAAAGTAATCTGTGTCCTTTCTCATCGTCTCTGTAAGCAATATGCACAATTTGATATCAATCATGCTTTTTTTAATAGTCAGTTGTTATTTCATTGTTTCGTTTTAAATACATTTTCCTTCAGGAATGAGATATTTTATCGGGATAAAAAGTAACCTATGTTTATCACTGAATATCGTCATATTTGTCCATCATCATATTTGTTTCATTTAAAATATATTTTTCCACAGAAATGAAATTTTCCACGGGAAATTTCCCGGGGTATAAAGTAGTTTGTGTCATTTCTAAACCCTTCTGTTAGTAATATACAAAGTTTGAAATCATTTATCCTTTTTTAATAGTCAGCTGTTGTAATTTAATGCATTTTCTCTCGGGAACGAAATATTTTACCGAAATAAAAAGTAGCCTATAACCGTCTCTGGCCCGCAAACAACGTCTGTGCAAAGTTTTAAGTTGATTGGTTAAGCTGTTGAGGCGTGAAAGCCAGTCAAACAAACAAACAAACAAACTCACTTTCGCATTTATAATATTAAAATTTTTATTCTATGTTAGGAAGCTTACTAATAAACTAAAAAGTAAAATTTATAAAACAAAATGTATATTAAGTAAATTAATACATTGGAAATTAATTAAAAAATAATAAAAATTAATATTTTCTTTAGTAAGTGGCTAACATTGTATCTGTCACACACGTAGCTTTCCGTTTTCTGTCTTTTTGGTAATAATTTTCAATTGATCTACAATGATGAGAACGTTAAATGTTTTTTTTAAGTATTTGTGTTTTTTTGTTAATTTATTTTTGTTAATTTAAATAAGTAAAAACTAATTTAGGCGCCAATGACGTTCTTGACGCTTACATATACATGTACATAACACTACCTAAGTGTCACCACTAATCTTCTTGAAACTTTGCTGTTGTGTAGAATAGGCAAAAATAAGGAACCCGTATTTTTCTTATCGGCTATCTTCCATTATGACGGGGTGAAACCAGCCTCTGAAGTTGGAGGCTCAAGTCGTATTTCTTAAAATATCTCGAAAATTATAAGAGATTGAGGAAAACTTTAAATTGTGAAAATATTACTCTTTGAAAGACTTATTCACCTGTAGGCATAGGTTAAACCCGGTGGGTCCCTTTTGCGCCCCTGGTCAGTTTATGTCTTGCTGTGTTAACCGTAATAAAAGTTTTATGATGTGACAAATATTGAAAAAATTCAGTTTTAAATTGAAAAAAAATAAATCATCTATCCTTTTTTACGTTTGTCTACATTATATTACAATATTATTATAGTAAAATACATTATATGTACTATTGATCAAATTTTGAAAAATATCTGTACAACTTATATACATCCCCTCATTCTGAAAGTGTAACATTGAAACAAACAAAATTTTTGAACTTTAAATTGAAATTTCTGTAGATTCAAGGAAACAAATTTGACATTAGAATGTACAAAAAAAAAAAAAAAAAAAAAACAGTATGTAATTTTATGGAAAATTTAAATAACATGAAAAGAAAATTATAATTAACTGGTATGAACGTTAAATACTGGGGGAAAAGTTGTATTATTCAAATTTTTAATGCTGAAGTTATTGTGGTATATAGAATTTCAAAAGTTGAATAAAATAAACTTTAAATTCTTTCCAAATATGGAAGATAAATTTCCGGAGATTTGTTTAAGATATTTGCAACAAATATGTACGTTTAATAATAAGGTACACGAAGTTAGCGCCGCGAAATTTTTTTTCTTTTTTAATGTTTTTAATTTTTTTCTCTCTAATTATATAATTAAATCAAAAAAGAATTTCGCGCTTCGATGGGGCAAATTTAAAAGGGCATTTAAAGGGCAATTTTTTAAGCTATTATACTTTAATTTAGAAATTGATTTAAAAGAGAAAAAAATTTTCGCGGCGCTGACGTCGCGTAGCTTAAATAATATCTTTCAAATATTATCGAATGGTTGTGAAAAATTATTTGACTACTTCTGGCTAATAGATGGCATAATATGTTGCTTAACCTTAGAGTCCCTATAATAAATAGAGTCATGACATGTCATCCATTTTGTATCCAAAACAGAGCGGGAAGCTTCAAAATTAATTACTACATGTTTGAGTAAATAATTTTGAGTACATAATTATTGTTAATAAGTTATAAATTACTGAACAATTAAAAATTTTTAATTTAATTATTCTTTCTAAGTTAAACTAAATGGTTTTTGTTAACATTTAATTTATTTTCAGAAAATGAACCTAGAGTGCCTATAATAAATAGAGTGGTGACATGTGTGCTGAACGCTGATTGGTTCCGGCATTACTGCTAAATAGTTTAAGAAGAATAATTATTATTGATTATGAATTTTGACAAAGTCGCAAAATTTTAGAATTACATGCTATTTAATTTTGTACTTTTAATTCCCAATGATAACTTGTACTTTCAAAAGCTTTAATCTTTCAAAATGAAATAAAAAAATTCGATACCAACAAAAGCTTGCTTAGCATGTACCTATATGCTATTTTTTTTTTTTAAATACATTCTAATGTCCAATTTTATTAATGTCCTATTAAGGCTATTAATAACTTAATGTAATATAACTAATATAGTAATATGTAATATCACGTAACATGTATCTCTGCATTATATATATGTATGTATTTATATGTATATTTCTATTCATTATTGAAATACTATAACATATTTATACACAGAACATACATTTATATAATTGTTCCATCCTTGTCCTGTCTTTTAATTGTCTGTGTGTACTTCTAGTATACTGCAATAAAAAATGGTGTGTTTACGACACTCAACCTTTAGACCACCAACTGACATTTTCAACCGTGGGGCGCAAATGGGTTAAACCACGGTTGGGTTCATAGGAGGCGCTGAGGGGTGGAAATGGGGGTAAATTTTCTTTCATTATAAATAGAAAGAGCACCAAAAATTAGGGGATACGGGTTTTTGCGTTTTTCCAAAATATGTGTGGTATCTAAAACATATAAGGAAGAAAAAAATGGAGTAGACTATGTTGCATTATTATTGATAATCAATTATGGATTGTAAATACCTTTTATATTTCTTTATTTTTATGTTTATTTCATCATGAAAATATACATTTTAACTTTCCGATAATGATTGGTGTATTTTTCAGCACTTACTTATTTGGTAATATAGCCATGTGTATATTTGGTTACTCTCATTCTATATTTTTTATACCTATTTCTGTCAAAGTTTTCTGCTCTGTAAGTGTTAATGAATGTTTGACAAAGGCACTAAATTGTATATTTCTGAATGTTGATAACGAAACAGTGAGATTTATATCACGCTAGTGTTAACTATTACATTGTCTTGAGGAAACTTAATAATTTTTAAAAATGAATACAAAACGATGTAGAAAGTGCTGCCATATTTCAAATTTTTAAACAAAGTCTAATAAATTCATCTAGCTAGCTGGCTATAGGGGAAATATATTTTTGATATTTCATTTTAAGAAAATATTGGTAGTTTATATTTAGAAACAAATAAGTTAATTTCCTAAAATTGATCAATAAAAACATTTTTAATTAAATATGTAATAAAAGGTTAAATGATATAAATTTTATGTAAAAATCAATAAAACAATAATAAAATTTATACGTCTCACTTAAGGGATGATTATTCAAGGACATTTTATGAAGAGTGGTGAACACACGAACATAGGCAATTTCAAAAATATTATTTTATAGTTGTCACGCAGAAATGTACAGTTAGTCACAAATTGAACAAAACCGTGAGCAGCAGAACTCCAGGAGGTACTAGAGTTAAATTTTCTCCTTATCTTCGAAATTTTTAAAATCTCCAAGTTGTACTGAAATTTGTTTTTTATTGTTTAAATAAGTATAAAAAATTTCAGCCCCAGTTCAGTTTCAGTTAATCGGCAGGGAGCGACTGTACGCGTAGCAGATTTTTCAAAAACATAATAAAAAAAATTATTCGGTAAAACTGGTGGGGGTGAGGGCTCAAAGTTGGAAACGCAAAAGGTATCTCCCATCTTTTTGGAAGTGGAGCTTTCGACATGTAAAACCAACGAAAAAAATGAAAAAATATGAAATTATGGCGTAAAAATGGTGAGAGTGAGGATTTAAAATTGAAGCCCCAAAAAGACACACCATGGATACCCACTAACTCAATCCACATACAAAATTTATACCGTCTATGTTTATTTGAAGGGACAGTAGACGTACGAAACGCACCAAAAAACACGAAAATATATAAAATTCTGACGTTAAAATGGAGGAGGTTAAAAAGTGAAAACTTCAAAAGAAACACCCTGGACACTAACTCATACTACATTTCAAATTTCAGGTCAGTAGGTTATTTGAAGGAACTGTAGGCCTATCAGATCCTCTGGAAATTTTGATGTAAACATATTTGCAGGGGGGGGAAACTATACCTTCATTCCGAATTTTGTGTATAAAGATACTTATATCGGTCAAATCAACTAGAAGTGGCCTGACATCAGCAAACAAATGCAACAAATGAAATAAAATTAGACGTGCCTAGTTTGCTGTCTCTTTTTCTTTTTTGTTATTGCTGTATTAGAGAAACTATAGTAACTTAAGATCGTACGTCTGATTTTTCTCTATTTGTTGATCGCGTTAAATCATTAAACTTGTAATCAATTTAACCTACATAACTTTATGCAAAATTTCATCTGTCTTTGAATAGACATCACCAATTCACCATAAAATTGCCTTCACATCTTGTAATTAATTATAGTGTAGTCCCATGTGTCCCGGGACATAAATCGAAGTTCCGTATACCAAATTCGAAAATCCTAAAAATTACTTTTTTTGTAATTGGAAAGCCTAATATTAGAATCTGCTACATATTACTCTGCTTCATTTGATACACTGGAATTAGCACACTCTTTATAACTGGAACTCTTTCACTAGAGTAAATTTTAATGAGTGAGTGTAACGCTTCCCAAACTATGTTCCGGAAGCATCAGTTATTACCTAAATGCTCCGCGGAAAAATTATTAAAAATGGCTAAGGAATAACATTATACGCTACGGTTCAATGTTTAACATAATCTATTTTGTACAAAGTAGCAATGGTTTTAGCCAATTTTCGAATCGAAAAATCAGCTATTACAACCATTGTCATGACATGACATAAACCCGGGACTATGTCAGAAATTTGTTTTGAGGTCCCTAGAAACCGAAAATAATATTCACTAAAATTTATAATCTCTCTGAATTCACACTATATATATATATATATATATATATATATATATATATATATATATATATATATATATATATATATGCATGATAACTCTCGAACGTAATCTCCTACTGTTACAAAATTTGGTGAAAATGCTGGAAGTCCCAAACCGTTGGGCAAGTTCGCTAGCCAGACACGTTCGATGCCCGGAACATGGTTTTTGGGGCATTTTTCGTGAAAAAAATTAATTTTTTGCCAAAATTTCCCCTTATTCAAAAATTTTTGTGAAATTTTTTTACACCATTGGAAAGAGAAGAAAAAATCGCATAAAGGTTTTTAAACTATTATTCTATGTCAACTAGTTTCCAAGAAAATCTAACCTATAAAGGGAAATTCGCTATGGATGCTTCGACATGGGGATTTAATTTTTATACATGTACAATGTAACAAAGAATAATTTTTTTTCGCTTTTTTTGCATATATGTACAGGGTTATTCTGTAAACTTTTTGAGCTTAAAAACTCTTTCGCATTGATAAAAGTTTGCGAAACACTGTACTAGTGTTATTCCGCAGAAGTCTATGTAAAATTTTCTTTATAATACTCACAAGGGGAGTATCAAACATGGGAATCACGGATTTGGGAGAAATTAATATATGTTGTGGAATATATTTCTCTGAGTATTGTAGTGATAATAATTTAGGCCAATGCGACTTTATTCAGAAATTAAACGCACGAAAAATTTCGAATAACATATCGTGTTTGATATATATCAGTTAGTTGGTATTGTCTGCAACAAGGGCCGCTAGTGGTGTGGTTAGTGTCTGCTCTCATGTATGTAACTTTTTTTAATATACAGACGGAAAGGTTCTATGTTCGAATCTATGCCTTGCCAACATAAATAATTATCTTTTCAAATTTTTTTTTTAAATTTTTTCAATAATGTACAATGGTCAATTACATTGACGATGCTATAATTCTTTTTTTAAATGGAAATGTGGTATTCTTTTTTATGTCATTATTATGCTATAATTATTTTCTGAAAAAGGATTTTGTACATGTTGTCATTATATGTAACAGTAATTTTATTGTAAATTTTAAATTACTGAATTTTTTTTTACATACAATTAAAGCGATTTTTACTATAAATTATTTATACTATTATTAGACATGCTTCATTTTATTCTTATTTAAAGTAATGGCAATTGTAAATTTTTTTATAATAATGACATAAAAAAGAATACCATATCTCCTTTTAACAAAAATTATAGCATCCTCAATGTAATTAATTGACCCATTGTACTATATTGAAAAAGTTAAAAAAAATTGAAAAGAGAATTATTTATGTTGGAAAGCTATAGATTCGAACACAGAACCTTTCCGTCTGTAAATTAAAAAAAGTTACATACGTGAGAGTAGACACTAACCACACCATCAGCGGCCCTTGCTGCAGACAATACCATCTAACTGGTACATATCAAACACGATATATTATTCGAAATATAGTCGCATTGGCCTAAATTATTATAACTACAATAGTCAGAGAAATATATTCCACAACATATATTAATTTCTCCCAAATCTGTGGTATAGGTAGATACCCATATACTTGCAAATTGATCCAGTTGTTATCGTCATATTGAATTATTATCTATAACGAAGTCGATTATAATATGATTTTATTTATCGAATATATTTCCTAACCATAGAGCTGCTAACTGGCACGTGACATGTTTGCCATCACGTCACGATACGACGTATTATATTTTCTACGTGTGATGATATTCTATTATTTGTGTGTGTCACGTGGTAAAATATTATATCATATGTAAATTTCTTAAAGCTGTTTAATAGATACGTACGTGACCAATAAATAGGTGGTTTTATTCATGGCAGTGCAGCATATTATTGAGTAACAGGTGTAGCATACAAAATCATATTAATATCAATATGTATATGTATATGGGTGATTATACTGACGAGGGAATTTTGGGCGCCATATCTTATAAAAGTTTATTCTCAATGGAAGCTGTAAAATTGACTATTTTTAGTATAACACATAAAATAACCCAGTTCTTCAATATATTTCATTTAGAAATACGCCTTAAAGTACGAAATTTTCGCTTTCCTGGGATCTCTTAATACTCTTCCTCAGAATGAATGTTGACATACTAAAAATATATTGTTTTTTTAGAAGAATAAAAGCAAATTTACATGGTAGTACTAATGTTTAAAAGTCATCAACGTTTAAATAATTGTCAAATTACTCCGTATTTATTTATAGGGAATATCGCCTTTAACATTGTCTCTCGAATTTTTTTGTCAGTCTCCTGCCAAATCAAAACATGTTGAAAATACTAAGAATTTATAAAACAATCAAGTTGTCGTTCATTTAGTGAGGGAAATAAGGGGCCCCCGGGCACAACAAAAAATTTTCAGATATTTTTTTCTCCAAAAGTATAGATGACGAGCAAAAAAAAATTTTTCTTACTTTATTCGGGCCCCTAACAGAGGCTCCGAGTCGCCTTTTTAGACTCGGGCCCCCGGGTAATTGCCCCACCTGAGACCCCTCCCCACTCACCGGTCCCGGTTAAAATGTAATAAATACAATACCGCATGCGTTTTATTTAAATTGTAGTTGTGTTAATCAACGCAAGGAATATTGTGAGCGAGATTTTGATTTGACCAGTCAACTTCTCAGTATCCTATGGTATATATTTACGTAACAAAATTTTTATATTCAGGTAACTTTTTTGTTTTATTGGACGTGAATCTTTTGCCTGTAATATAACCCTATTTGATTTTTTGATAAAATGTTATTTTGTCATTTTTTAAAAACAATATTTGAAATATTCACAGTATCCTGAAAGCTTTAAGAACAGGATACTGAGAACCATTCAAGATCCTGATAACCTTCAATATGACAGTTTTATGTGAAGAAAGGGTTCAACCTCATTGTATTAAAACTGACCCAAGTCTTTTATATGCTCTGATTGCTTACAAATACTACAATTACTAATAAATTATTCGAGATCAAATTATTATTATAATCTTTTTACTTATAAGTATGCAAGCTCTATAGTAATAATTTTGTGACTTCAATAAACATTAATTTGAAAGGTCTTCTTCTACTTTAATATCTGTTTCCTGTTCGTCATAATCTCAATTTCCTATGTTAATTAAAATTCACATAGTGTTTGAAAAATTATCAAAACTGGATCGGCTGGGACTCGAACCCGGATCTCTTGGTTACTAGCCAAGCGCCTTACCAATTAGGCCACCGACCGTTCGTTCGAGTGCCACTCCAATTCCGATAATCAATCAAACACATCCTCTCTTAATGCGAGACGCAGTTACATTTTTAATTTCAAATGTTAAAAAAAAAAAAAAAAAAAAAAAACTCAATTTCCTAGGCAACTTTTTTTATGTCGCCATAAAATTCATGTTTTTTAATTTTTTGACTGGTCAGTTTCAGATGATAAGAACTTTTCAGGATATACGCGTGAAAAAATTTCGTTCCGAAAATAGCTTCATTTCCTTCGACTTCGTTTGTATAATTACCCATATATCGATATTAACATAATAAATTATTATAGAAATATGTATTGAATAATCTTTTAGATAAAACCACAAACGCTAACAGTTAGTGTGAAGCTGTTGAAACTTAATACTAAAAAGTCATTCACAATTTTATGAATTATGTGAATTAAAATGTAGTTATAGATATTAATGTAATCAATTATCGAAAATATTGAATAATCTTTTGGATAAAACCACAAAATCTAACAGTTGATATCAAACTGCTGAAACTTAATACTCTAAAAAGTGATTCATGGTTTTATGAATTATGTGAATTAAAAGATAAAATTTGCTTTTGCTGATTTTGTACTTAAGATTTTATTATCAAAATCTTCTAAATGTATTTTTGTATTTAGAATGTTATCGAATAGTGTATTCAAGCATACTGAACAAATTGAATGTTGAGACCAAGCGGCTCCATTATTTTAATTGATTACTATCAGAGAGTATAACATCCGCTGATTATCAATCATCATTGATACACACGTACCATATGTATGTACCTCAACTCCTCAAGGCATATAAACACCATATAAGACTGTTTCATTAACACTTTCAGTCCCACGGCTTCGGCATCCGAAAATAATCAAAACAACCGCAGAGGCCGATCACGATCAATGTTTAATTGATTACGCATTATGTATGTATGCGATGTTACCATACCGATGTGTACATACATACTCAACTCACACAAACACCAACACACACTACTCTCTCGGTTTCTATGAAAAAATTTTAAAACCAACAATATAAAAACTAATAAAAGTATTTGTTTGTTTGTTTTTTTTCATTTTTATTTATTTTTACCAGTTTGTTATCTAAATTTTCTGTAATTCTCTAATTGATTTGAATATGTTTCAATGTCAAGTATATGTATATACGTATCACATATGTATATGTACATGTTGAATCATTTTATGTATTGGTTTATATAAAGTTTCTTTAAAAATATTGTCGGCTTCCGGAGAAGTTTACTGTGAAAGTGCTCGGGCCTCATAGTGTTAAAAAATATTTATCAAATAATATTGGTAAATTTTTAATTTATGATAAATAAAACATACATAAACCCATTATGGAATCAACATTTGTTATATACAATATGACATTTTCCTTACTATGTTACATACTTTCCCCAGTTTTTAGAGTTCCGAAGGAAAAATTTATAGAACCTAAACAATTTCGTCCCCAATTCCTACATCTTTTGACCTATAAAGATGTGTAGGTACTATGGGCCAGATATCTTACAAGTTAATCCGTACCAAAAAAATTGTTTTCTTAATTTCTTTCTTTCTTGGAAATTATTTTTTAGGTAACACAACTAAGTCCTTTTTGTGGGAGCAATTAAGTCCTTTCAGGGAAATTGAGTTTCAAGGTCAGTTTGTTTTTAATGTCAGTTTAATATAAATAGTATATAGGTTACAAAAAGATATTTCCGTTTACTTTTCATTTTCCTTATAAAAATTTCTTAAAAACTATTTGACTTTGGTGGTGTCTAGGCGAATGCCTTACATATCCTTTGCGTCAACTTCAAAGTTTATATATTTCTTTGAAGGAAATAGGGAACCAAATTATCATGTAATCGATCTTCAAGTAATACATGTGCAAGTGATATTCTTTAAGGGGTAATACTACTTATAAGGCTAAAATCAAGGATGATTTTCATGAATTTATTGTGGAAAGACAAAACATTTAATTCAGTTTCAATTTTTTGTACATAATTACACATCTCTTAATTAAGGTAGGTATATAAAAATATTTTTTTAATATTGCTTAAAAGCAAAATGGCGACACAACAGCTATCGAGATGAAACGTTGTTTTTTTTTTATGGCCTCCCCTGGCGTACTCCTACAGGTTGCTAATTCGCCCCTGTAACAAAAAAACAAAAAAATTCTGAAATTACACCGCAAAAACTAGTGAACGGCCGTAGAACTTTTCGAAATATTGATTTTGAAAAAAATGGTGGCCATTTAAAAAAAAGAGCTTTTTCCGGAAAAATCGACCGAAAATCAGCTATAAAAATGGTGAATTTTCACTAATCAAAAAGTTCTGCGGCCGTCCACTAGATAATTCGATTTTCTAACTACAGTTAAAATTTCAATTCGATTCGAGAAAAACACGTTTAAAATTTCAAGTGCATATATTTCGATGTAATTTTTTATTTACCTTTAATACAACTTTAAAAAATTTACAAGGTAGTATTACTCCTTAATATATTTATTTATTTTTATAATAAGCTTCGAAAATTTATCTAAATACCCCATATTTAATTATACGGTACTTAAAAACATTAGCCACTGAGGGACCCTGACTTAATGCGTGTCCAACACGCATTTAAAAAATTTTTCTATCTTTTAATTTGAGATTCATCCAAGGGATCTGTTTGAATTTTGTATACGTATGGAAATAATATATTATAGCCCGCGAGCTCAGTATATTTTTCACGTGTAATCTACATATGCACGAAAATACTTAATACTTGCAGTGAATGAAGAATATGATGCAGTAATAAGACAATTGTGGGCCAATAACAAAATGGCTGGCCAATGCTTCCAGTTCTCAGCTTTCCTAATAGCCAAGTCCCTGCAGCAAGTTATATTCTACAATGGATTTATACATATCAATCAAAAGTTCTGTAAAAATAAAGTGTAACGTCCAATAATGTTAGTGATGAGCAAATGCAAGACCAAGACCAAGACTTGGTCTTGGTCTTGTTCTTGCATTAAGAATCTTGGTCTTGGTCTTGCTAGAGCAGTTTGAGTCTTGGTCTTGCAAAATGCAGTCTTAGTCTTAGTCTTGGTCTTGGTATTGCTAAATAATCTTTCACTTTCTTGCATTTTTTTATTACCGAATTTTTTCCTTCTATAATCAGAATTCTCTCTCTACGGTATTAGTTATAGGTTTCAAACTATTTAAATAGTTTAGCAAGAGTCTTGCTTATTTCTTGCTTTTGTCTTGGTCTTGCCCACTTGAGTCTTGGTATTGGTCTTACAGCCATACTTATAGTCTTGGTCTTGGTCTTGCTCTTTGTATACATAGTCTTGGTCTTACAAAAAATGCAAGACCAAGACAAGACTGCAAGACCAAGACTAATTTTGGTCATCACTAAATAATGTCTACTTTTGAAATTTTTTGAAATAATTTTTTTGAAATAAACAAAAGCCAGAGGTGGATTTATACACGTGATGGTCCTTAGGCAGTTTTGTTTTGCTTCCAGTCCTACCAGTAAACTAAAAATTTTTTCACGAATTCCTGAAACGATTTTGAATGCCTGCCTGTTAGTCTGTCCATTTGTATGTTCGCAAAACCTCCCGACACGTATAATTCCATAACTATTTTATCGATTTTGTATCGATTTTTAGAAACATCACGCACATATGTGATAGGTCACTACCGTTGTTCTGGGCCGTTGTTCTACCGAACTTCTGGCTATAACACACGTTTTATGTGATCGGACAGTAAAGTGTTAATACGTACACGGATCGGAGATAAAAAAAAATTGGACAGAATCTCTGGCTAAAGTATGTTGGTAAATATTTGATAATATCAACACGAATATTACGAAATGTGTACTGTTAGTATGTCCATAGTATATACCTATACATGTATAGGCAGGGAATAGGGATTATGTAATGGTTTCCGTACGTTAATTAATTACATATTTGCCGCTGCGTTTTAATTATTCTATTTATGAAATATTAATTACATGCGATACTACACAAATGCAGCATTGTAGCAGCCTACATTTTAATTAATATTCTTTCATCTTGTTTTTTTTTTTCATTATCAACTTGTTGTGTTACATATGTATGTCTGCTATGACGTACAACTCCAGCTCTATTTTAAATAGAAACTGTGTAAACAACAATGTGCATTATTATAGTATTTTTTTTTAAATTCATTTATGGTAAATATAAAGTAACATTTCCCATGCTTGGTTTTATAATGACCCAATCTTTAAAGTGTTAGTTTGAAATATTAATCATTTTTAGCGAATTTCCAGAAAGAATTCTGGAAATTCAGCTATTATGGTGTTAGCCATAGTCGAAATTCAGCCCGAAAATATGGCAGAAATTTGTTTTGAGGTCCCTAGAGCCCAAAAATAACATTCACTAAAATTTATATATATATATATATATATATATATATATATATATATATATATATATATGTATATATGTATTTATGTATTTATGTATCAGCACGATAGCGCTTCAGGAAAAACTGCTAGTTTTACGAAATTTGGTGACAACGTTGGAAGTCCAAAAATCTTGGATGAGTTCTTCAGCCAAAAACGTCGGCGCTCAGGAACATGGTTTTTTGAGCATTTTTCGTGAAAATGAGTTTTTGGTCAAAATTTGCTATAATTTAAAAGTTTTTGTCAAATTTTTTTACACCATTGCAAAGACGGGAAAAAATGACATAAAAAAGGTTTTGGCACTATTATTCTAGGTTAGCTAGTTTTTGAGAAAATAAGAAAAAAAAAGTCAATTTATTTTCTATAATTTTAGTGTGTTTACAACTATCTTGTATGTGTATAATCATATAATGTGTATGTATGTATATAACTCACTATAACTGCAATAGTATACGTATATCTATGTGTGTGAATGTATTTGTACCTCTAATATACATATTTTTCAAATAAGTACATCACTGTTGACAGTTTTAGCGAATGGAATTCGCTATTACAGCCACTGTCATGACGCGACTTGAGCCCGGGACTATGGCAGAAATTTGTTTTGAGGTCCCTAGAAACCGAAAAAAATAGTCACTAAAATTTATACATATATATATATATATATATATATATATATATATATATATATATATATATATATATATATATATATGTGTGTGTGTGTGTGCGTGTGTGTGTCCGCGCGATAATTCTCGAACGAAATGTCTTACGTTTATGAAATTTGGTGAAAATATTGGAAGTCCCAAGCCGTTGGACGAGTTCGTTAACCAGACACAACCGATGCCTGGAACATGTCTTTTTTAGCAATTTTCGTGAAAAAAATTAACTTTTTGCCAAAATTTCCTCTTATTCAAAAATTTTTGTAAAATTTTTTTACACTATTGGAAAGAGGAAAAAAAATCACATAAATAAGGTCTTCAAACTATTATGCTATGTCAACTAGTTTCCAAGAAAAACTAACTCTTATAAACGGAAATTCGCTATGTTATGCAGGATGCTGCGACAGGGGTATTTAGTTTTTAACCTTTCACCACGAAATATTAACAGAGACTGTTTTATTTAAAATTAGGTTATCATTTATATATTTCTAGTGTACCGTACCAAAATTAGCAAAACGAAATATTTATTAAATCATTTCGGTGTCCAGCCGCTAGCCACAGACGAAACTTTGAAACTACATAGAAAATTTGCCGGTTTTAAAAAATCAAACAACTGTGATATATTATTTATTCATTTTCTAAGAAGACAGGAAATACTTAAAAATATCTCCCATCATTATCACCAAAATAATTTTTCAGAAAATTTGAAAAAATCAAGAATTTTAAGAACCAAGGGTAGATTAAATGAAAGTTATCAGGATATATATATATATATATATATATATATATATATATATATATATATATATATATATATATATATATATATATATATGTGTGTGTGTGTGTGTGTGTGTGTGTGTGTGTTTTCGCACGGTAACTCTCGAACGAAATGTCCTATGTTTACGAAATTTGGTGAAAATGTTGAAGTCCCAAACCCATACCGTTGCACAAGTTCGTTAGCCAGACAAGTCCGATGCCGGAAACATGTTTTTTTGGACATTTTAGCAAAATTTTCTTCATCAGTACAATAAATTGCTTGTCCGTAGTTGTACGTTAGTGTACATATGGAGAGGTCAGTGTAAAAGTGAACTAAGTCCATAAAAATTTTTTCTTCTAAAAATGCGTTTAAAGTTTAAGAAATTACAACTCTTTAACGAAAAAGGCATTTTAAAAAAAAAATTTTTATGGAGTTGGTTCACTTTTACGCTGACCCCTCTATATGTATGATATTAACAACTCAATAAGATTACATATGTTGTGATATATTTGTATTTGAACGGTTTAAACGCAATGCGCTACCATAAAAGAAATAAAACCCAATAAACAATGCATACTAACATTAATTTAGTGTGTTAGTATAGCTTTTATACGTCTGCTTATGTTTTATTTAAACGGGATGTAATTACATGTATATATTATGTAAATAGCGTATATTATATCAATGATCGACTAACTGACGTCATTTCCGTAATATTTAGAATTAATAAGCGAAGACAATCAATATAGTTATTGTATTATGCATTATTGGTTTACATATTGCGTATTAAATCTAAGATCTATATGATTACAAAGTGTTTCAGAACGAATCACAAAACACACATTTCAGTAGTATTGTCTGTTTTGAATTGAACATAAGTCTGGATCCAATTTTGGTTCATTTTGGAGATAAAGCTAAATCTTTTACGTATTTTAGCATACACAGGGTGGAGTAGAATTGTCGGGTAATACTTGCAAGTAATATTACCCAAATATCAGTCACCAATCTCTTTGAAATTTTGCTGGTGTTTTGTAGTAAAGGCAAAAACAAGGTATCCGTATTTTTTTATCGGACGCCGTTCACTTTTGCGGGCTAAAACCAGCCCCCAAAGTTGAGGAATTAAATTGTATTTATTAAGATATCTTGAAAACTATAAGAAATAGCGGAAAACTTTAAAGGGTTCAAAAAGGGGCTGGAGGGCTGACTCAGTATATCAGATTTTCACTATCATAGAGAGAAAGAAAGTGAATCAAAACTTATCGGATACGGTTTTTTGCGTTATTTCAAAACATATGTGATATTAAAAAAATATCAGGAAGAAAAATACCCCTGTCGCAGCATCCTGCATAACATAGCGAGTTTCCGATTATAAAAATTAGTTCTTCTCGGTAACCAGTTTATACACAATGATGGTTTAAAATCTTTTTTATCTGATTTTTCTCATCTTTCTAATGGTGTAAAAAAATGTTGCAAAAATTTTTGAAATTGGGAAAATTTTAGCAAAAAGAAATTTTTTCACGAAAAATGCTCAAAAAAACATGCTTACGGCATCAGACGTGTCTGACTAACGAATTTCCAACATTTTCACCAAATTTCGTAAAAATAGGACATTTCATTCGAAAGTTATCGTGCGAAAATATATATATATATATATATATATATATATATATATATATATATATATATATATATATATATACATATGTATATATATACATATATATATATATATATATACATATGTATATATATACATATATATATATATATATATATATATATATATATATATATATATATATATATATATATATATATATATTAGTGAATATTATTTTCGGTTTCTAGGGACCTCAAAATAAATTTTTGCCATAGTCCCGGACTCAAGTCGCGTCATCACAGTGGCTGTAATAGCTGAATTCCATTCTGGAAATTCTCCAAAAATCTTGCCATAAATGCGATGCTCGGAACATGGTTTTTTGGGAATTTTTCGTGAAAAAAATTAAATTTTGCAAAAATTTCCCCAAATTCAAAAATTTTTGTAACATTTTTTTACACCATTGAAAAAATCACATAAAAAAGGTTTTTGAACAATAATTATTCTGTCAACTAATTTCCGACAAAAACTAATTTTTGTAAACGGAAATTCGTTATGTTATGCAGGATGCTGCGACAGAGGTATTTTATATGCTACATATTACATTAAATCTATAATAATCACTGCTTGTACGGAACACTATTGGCGCAAGTACAACTTGCACTTGGCGGCTTTTTTAATTCGTAATTATGTACATGCCATAGATATATGAATAGTATTCATATATCAATGGTACATGCATAGGTCTTTGAGGAATATGTACATATATAGTATCTTACTACATACATATTGGTATGTACATACTAACTCTATAAGTCGTTATTTCACTTCAGTAACGAAATATAGTATATGGATAATCCATATCAAATATCTCCTTATTGAAAAACCATGTTCCTGACGTCAGACACGTCTGGCCGAAGGACTCATCCAAGATTTTTGGACTTCCAACGTTCTCACCAAATTTCGTACTCCTAGGACATTTCGTTCGAGAGTTATCGTGCGGACATATATATATATATATATATATATATATATATATATATATATATATATAAATACATATATATATACATATATATATATATATATATATATATATATATATATATATATATATATATATATATATATAAATTTTAGTGAAGGTTATTTTCGGGTTCTAGGGACCTCAAAACAAATTTCTGCCATAGTCCCGGGCTCAGGTCGCGTTATGACAGCGGCTGAAATAGCGTGTATCTATTCTGGAAACTCGCTAAAACGGATTTTAACATTTTTTTATTAGTACCGAATATACTTACTCTTACGGATTTTATCGCTTTTGAAACTCCCCACTTTGACATTCAGATAGTTAGACGGGATGCATGCCTTAATTTCTGTATACCACTTCTTCTAAAAAAATGTTGCTACTCATTCTGAAACATTCTGTACGGCATAGAGGCACATTTAACTATATAATTAATTTCAATCAATTGACTGCCGAACAGTTGATGTGATCTAATTTTGATCCCTTACAATATGTATTTAATTTTCGAAGCGGCTCGGGTACAATTTTAAAACAACAGTTATAGGAAATTAAATAATTTCCGTCTTTCCTCCGCTATAATTTTATTTTATTAATAGACAAATTAATAATCGATGGCTCCTTAGTTTTATAAAGAAGCGTTAGCCTAGTATAAACAATATTATGCTACTATTAAGTTTAATTTGTACCGAAAAACTATTATCACTGGTTATTTTTTTTTACAAGTAGGTAGTTGTTTGTAATGAAACTTTTGATTAATAAAGTTTAAAAGATACTTAGGTACTGACCTGGACCTTAGTAATAAAAATGTTAAATCTAATATAGGAATAATATAAAATTTGATATTAGATAAAATTATAAACTATCTTGAAATTTTATAACTAACCAACAATAAAAATATACATATATAAGCAGCCACAGGAACTATTTTAATCAAATTGTGATGCAAACATGTCTTCAAAAAATTATGCATAATTACTTATAGGTATTATTAATAGCTTTATATACCTCATTTCAGATACTATTGATCATGAGTTTTCGTTAAAAAATTAAATAATTCTTACACTCGAAACAAATAAATCTTCCATTCTTTTCTAAAAACAAACTGAGCATTTAAAATTTACGTAAATGCAATAATGAAAGAGATAAAGCCAAGAAAACGGAAATTATTTAAATTCAAAGTGACAAAGCATGGTTAAATTTAACTGAAATGAACCATAATTAAGTTTTTGGAATTTTTATATCTGCTTATAATAAATAAGATAACTATATAGCAGTGTTTAATTTCTTGATTTTGTTGGCTGTTATTCTTTTTATTAGGCTTTTTCATACTGAAGAAATTGTAACTACTAGAACCGGATCCAGTTTCCAGAATTCGAAGTAATCCGAATGAATCCGAAGTAGTTAGATGTACACTCTGATCCTAACAATTTTTTCTCATGTTAAAGGGTACAGCCGGATAAGTATAGGTGGATCGGCCTCGGAAGCGAATTATTTTAATAATTATATTAACGGTATGACGAGGCTGTAAGTAATTGATATCTACAATTTTAGCGGACAACACTGAGTAGTTATGGAGATAACTAAGAAAATTTAAAATATTACAAAAATTATTTTCTTGGTAAGTACTCAACATAGGAAAATAATTCCAAATCCACATGAAGCCAAACACTCTCAAGAATATTAGACATATTTATTATCGTACCAATCTACGTTGTTAAGGATAATAACAAGGAAAATATCCGATCCAATGTTATTTTTATAGGGTTCCAATTGAGCGACCACCTCAAAAAAAATTCAGTAACTGTGCCTTAATGCACTTAACTACTGCACCAAGTCTCATCAAAATTCAAGGAGTACAACATGATAAAAAAATTTTCATTTCTTAGTACTCTAAAAATAAAGCGTTGCGCCTAATAAAGTGTTTTTTCGTATCTACTATAATTTTCGAAATAATCACGAATAATCGAAAGAGTTTAAGATATACTACTTATCTATGAGACGACGATCTCTAATAGCAGGACGAAGGGAAGAGGAGAATTGACACGAACTGTTATGCTAAAAAGAGACAGACGGAATACATATTATGCTAAAAAGAGACAGATCACAATGAAGGCAACGACAGCGTCAAAGATCATCGTCTCATAGACAAGTTGTAGGCTATCTGCGCCTTATAGAGGGTCCAAATAGTAACTGTATTGTCGTTTATGTAACACTACAGGTACTTCATATATATAACTTTCCTGGACCAAAACAAAACCATCGTAGAAATATAATAGAAAATTGTCAAAAAATGTGCTGTAAATTGGCAGAACAAATTTAAAGAAACAAATGAATTAACTGCTATCATTTATCACAAATTCAATTCATGTCTAAGTAATTTAAAAGATGTTATAGAATAGGAATTTTGAATTTTTTTGGAAAGCAAAAATGTCCTCAAAATATCCTTCCAGTTCACCGTTTAAGGTTCTTTTTTAATATTTAACAATAAAAAAGAGAGGTTATTGCGGAAATGCATGGGTAGGAATCCCCCAAACGAATTGTGTCAGTTTTTTCCCTTGTAACTGCTATCGACATAAAATTGAAATTTACTGAGATTCAGCCCTTAAAATCTTAAACCCTTTTTTTAAAGCCCCGATCAGTCGAACACTTATCATCAATTTTAAAACCACCAAAATGGCAATTCGCCTGTATCCTTTCAATCACATTTAGATATTTTGAAAATACCGACGATGTAGCGAAAAATTCGACTCCCGTGATGGGACTCCGCTGCTCACGCTGTTTTTTTTATATGGATTAGTTCATGTAACCCTGTAATTTACACTGAAATTCCATTTCCAATCACAGTAATATAAATCACAGAATAAAATTTAATTTGCTCACCAGGATAGGTAATCGATGTGCAATTAATTCTATAAAATTGCTAATTCCCTATCCTATACACATCTCTATGTGTATGGATGTGTGTACAAGCCAATTCATATTTATTACAAATGATCTAGGTCCGACTTGTTAAATTTTTATTAGGATGTTAATCATTACAACATACGCACATATTATATCCAATGCATACATATATCCAACAGATATATTGTATGTACATCGGGGACATAAATACCATGTTCATCGTTGGTTGACTCGCTGATGCCTCGTTAATTCTTCAAGCATCACTACTAGCTAGGGTAGCATGCTAGACTATTGACTATCCACTACACTATGAACAACTAATGACGGCTACCACGACCGTATACAGTTGGGTCTCTTATAACCACGTCATTTTCGAATTATTCGGAGACTGCGTTATATCCTCCTCATACCAAATAAATTTTTTTTATTTCAAATTTTTGATTTTTTGTAAAATTTGTGTTCACTACTATTAAAAGAAATCAAAAAAGCACTTTAATTTTTTTTTTTTTTTTACTGAAAAACTTGATGTCGACTATAGTAGACATTTGGAATAACGCTTACTCAATTGACATCTAAAACAATGTTAATTTCTTAAGAATTTATGGAAATATGCTGGCTAAAAAAATACAGTAGATGAATGGAAAACGTGTCTAATAACTGAAAAATAATTATTGTAGTGACAATGAACACGTGAAGGTTTACACATTTATAAGAGGATTCACTTTCCAAAATTTGGAAGCAGCCTTTTCCTCTGGAGCCACGTCATGGTCATAAACAACTTTAAAATTTCTCGTGATAGTAAAAAATTGGTCTCTGGGCAAGATTGCAATGGAAGAAACCTTTGTTTTGGAATGATAGTATATTCTTCTTCTTGGAAGTCCCATTACGGACATTTTGATGGAGGCACCAAAAAAACTTTTTATTTGCTCATTATTTGAAATTAGCAGGCGCCTTTTTTTCAATATAGCTACCATTGGTTTTTTTCTGTAACCAGATTGAAAATATCTTCAGAAATGTACTTACTTACATAAATATATTTTTTTAATTATTACGTAGCCGCTTTCCAAATGTCGACTATAGTATAGACATAAAAGTTTCTGGCGTTACTATGACAACCAAACTCATGAAACATTCTAAACAAATATCTTATTTCCTTCTCTGAACATTCATAATAACATATTTACCCCCACATATTAAAAAATAATTTATTTAATGTACTAAAAAAATATTTACATTCACGAAGACGTTGGGAACTACCCTTTGTAGCGATGCGCTGTTTTCAAACTGCTGTGGAATATCAAAAATGAACGTGGATCCAACTGAAAAAAATTCTGTAATGTGCTCCTACCGATGAGGAAGACAGTGGTACTCCTGTCAGTGCTGTCAACCCACTCTAAAGCGGTAATAAAAATTCCTTACGAAATGTTATTTTATGTCGACTACGGTCGACGGTTGGAACGAGGAGGATATGGTCTATATGGAGATTGAAAATTAATACAAATTAAGTGACTCGTACCGTGTTATGTGGAATCTCAGAAATTAAGAAAAATATTGTACATAAAAATTGTATTGTCAAAGTATCAAGTTTTGTGATTGATACGGTTTCAGTTAATCGAATTTTATAATAGAAATTACAACGAATATGTAGAATTTTATATATTTAAATTTTGAAAATATCGTTATTTTCAATATTGATAATTTTTGGTAATGAAAACTCTATTTAAATAGTCCTAACATGTTTGAAATACCCACATGTTACTACGCTTAAGCCATCAAAAATTTCGTTATTTTTTCGCTTAGAAGAATATTTATGATCAAAATTTTCGATAACGAAAAGTATCATTTATAAACAAATATAATAAAAAACAAGTACTTTTTATGATAGACCGACTTTATTTCAAATAACTTGAATTGTTGAAATTTTCTTGTACAAAAATGGAGACTGCGTTGTAGCAAAATTGTTGCAATTTCATACCGCGTTATATGATGGAATTCACGTTATAAGAATACCATGTTATAGAAGATTTGACTGTATATTGATATAACACACATGTATATTAGCTTGATATTTGTTGTATGTGTTGACATGTTATCCATCATTACTAACGGGCAAAATTATTGCAATATTCAAATGACATCCGGTCGATTTAAATGTGATGGTGTAACGTGATGCGGTGACAACATTACTCGGTGTTAAGCAGTATCAGTAAATGAAGAGAGTTCAGTTTCAAAATGACACGACAGCATAACTTTTCCATTTTTTGCAAGATAGAGTTTTACCAAAATTATTAAAACGGTTAAAAAATTATCGTTATTGTTGATATTTAAAAAATAAGTCTGGATGACGGCGGTTTCTCAGACCTAAAGGCCGAAGCAAAAATTTAATACAGTATTATTTTTATGCCAAAGTCGGCATATGAAACGTTTAATACTTTAACGTTATTATAGGAAATGGTTTTTAAAGTTCAGTAACTCAAAAAATAATTTTGGTGAAAACTCCTTTTGACTTTTGGATTTCACTAGAAATAGATATTTAAGCGTGATATTGCATAAAACGCATCGTATTTAGACAAAAGGACAATAATAATTGTACTGAAAGAAATATGTACATGATAATGTGTAGAAAGTTTCAGACATACGCGGCAGTTGGCAGCTCTATGATAAGTAAAATTATGTTATCGTAATAAATTATCAGGTACATATGATGATAACAATTGGATCAATTTGTAAAGTAGGTACCTATTATAAATATTCTAATGAAAATTTTATTACGTCGATTTCTGTAATGTAAACGAATGCGGAATAACACTAACTGTACATATGCTTTTAAGAACTATTAATTGGCATATCTTCTAGTGAGAGTTTCGGTTATAAAACTGTGGTAGTGTTTATAGTATAAATCAAATGAAGTAGAGTGATAGCAGATTCTAATACAGTAGCCGTCCAAGTTAGTCACTTCCGAGATAGTCACACTTCGAGTGAAATAGACATACACATACGTCATCCACATACTATGTTTGCTCTTGTCTATTCGCACATATGCGTCACATGTAATACTTGCATACTTACTATATACATACCCCTTGTATCTGCCGTGTGGTTCTTTGTGAGGTAGCTACCGTGTAATGTGTGTCGTGTGTGATACGTATGTACGTATATTGGTCTAGAGTGAAAACACTGGTCCGCACAAACGAGATCGCATATTTTTTATAGTGGGCTCTAGTACACACTACGTCGTCAAAAGTATGATGACACCTTGAGCCAGGGGAGTGCCCACAGTTTTGACGCGGTACTGTACTTAATGTTGTGGTACACTGCCGTGTCAAAAATGTGGGACCCCTCACCGGGTCAAGTTGTCGCCATACTTTTGACAACGTAGTGTGTGCTAGAATCCACTATAAAAAATTGGGAACAAGTTTGTGCGGACCAATGTCCTCACTATTCATACTAATTTAAATAATAAATATTTGTAATGTTGTCTTTTTCTAAAGCTTCAAATATGTGGCGTAATTATAACGTAGATGGTGAACTGCGCAAAAAAAGCTTACTTTGGTTTCAAATGTAGTGTACCTTTCTCTGTCTACTTTGACTTGAACATAATTTTTTATAATAATATTGTTGAAAAAATTCTAATTTGTCATGTTAACTAAACATTTACCCCACCTCACGGACGTCTATGACTTCCAAGATAGTCACTAGAGGAACATTTGTGTGACTCTCTTGGACGGCTACTGTAGATAGTTAAATAGTTTTTGCTTCCGAGACTATTAAAGTAACGGAAGCACTGTGATCACTTTGTAAAAATAAAAGATTTTTTCTCTCCAAAATAAAATTTTTTTCTCTCCAAAATAAAATTTTTTGTGCACATTTTACGTTTTAGAGCTTTCTGAAAAATTTTGGTTTGGTGTCTGCCCGTCCATTCGTCTGTCTGTCCGTCTGTATGTCGCCAGTTTGCACCAAGTGGCATAACTTCTGAACTATTCGATTGTTTTAAATGAAATTTTCAGAAATTGTGCTTTATGCAGTTTGGTTCCTAGATGGTTCCCTATGAATTTAATCCAAACCGGAATTACGCCGCTACCATATCATTCCATTAATATACTAAATTGCACCAAGTGGCATAACTTCTGAACTATTCAACTCTTTTTTATGAAATTGTCAGAAATTATGCGGTCTGGTTCCTACATGGTCCTCTACAAATTGCAATCGGAGTAACATGGCTATCTACGGCGCTACCATGAAATCCCATTAAATGTCAATATCTTATTTACTGCAATTCGCTCAAATGTTTAAAGTATTTTGGGGGTTAGCTTCTAAAATATTTTTGCTATTATTTTATAATTTAAACTTTTAGTATTCTGAGCTACAACAATTTTTTTATGAACTTTAAGGCAAAAATATAATTTCGCGGTATATATATTTGGTAACAGACCAACTCTTGTAATAATCAGATGATTTTTTACAATAAATTAAATAATAATAATATTAAAAGTATATATATTTGGTAGAATACTGTTTTAAAGTCTTTTGCGAGTACGAAGAAGCTGTGTGCCACACCCCATTGGCAGCGTATTTTTCTTTTGATTCATTTAACAAAATTTTAATCAGTGATATTGATGCCAAGAGAACTTCAAGGAAACGGTACCATGTATTTGGTTATGTCAAAGCAATAGCTAAGCTCATAACCATCATATGTTTGCCTAACGAAATAATTATTTTTAATATATGTATATTCATCGAGTCACACGGTTAACTGGTTTCGTGTAAGTTGAATTCTTGTAAGTCAAGACTTAGATTTAGTACAAAATAGCAGATTGTCTATTATGTAACAGAAAGTCATGCAACTTAAAAACTAGAGAACAGGAAGCAAAAGGTTTCTTTCAGGTAGTTAGCGAGCGCGAATGTTAGAGTACTCATTACTAGTTTGCTTTTTTTGATAAAAATTGGTAAAAAGTAGTATGTATCTTAATTGTCGTGTAATTTGAAAAAGTACCGAAATTTTGTCAGTATAGCCCGAAAACTGCTTAATTCAAGTATCGTAACAGAAAGATGGACAAGTTCTGTTTCATAACCAATTAATTTTTGAATTTTAAAAGGGAAAAAAATTACTTTTAACGTTCCTTTTTTTTGGAAAACACTAAATAGAAGAGTACAGTATTGCCAGTATATCTATTATTAATGAAATTCATGACGACACTGATTTTTGAAATCAAAATCCTCAAATATGTATACGTTCGTAAAAAAGGCACCGGATTCTTTCAAATTAATAAAAACAAAAAGAAATTTAGATAAAAAACAAACGAGTGTTAAAAAAAATGCGGATGAAACAATTCATCATCGAGCTAGTAGCGGCAAAAATTATTTCATGACAAATTGATGGTTGGTAAAACAAGTTTTTTTTCCTGTAAAAGTTCATAATTACACTTGTTTATTTATTTTTAATTAACCTGTCTATAAACAAATAAAACAGTTTGTTTTTTTTTACATTTTAGATATATTTAACAATATAATTTTTTACAATTAGTGAAATCAATCAGTGTAGATAATTTTAATTTCACTTGTTCTAAGATTTGATTTATTGGTTATTGATTGTTTTAATCATTTTTATAATGAATGTAAGATATTGATTTCTTAAGGGATAATGTCACCTTGTGTTCACAAATTCAAGAGTTATATCTATATTATATTTATTTGAATAATTATTTCAAGTTTTTTAATTCTTTAAATGATTAAGACGAGTTAACTCGTCTTGCAATATAGCGTCTCAAAATGCTTTGATATGTATATATTCGCTGGTACAACTGCTACCATCTGTGACAGATTTTTCGAAGTATGGTATAATTCTAAGTAATGTTCAATTTTACCAACGTAGGTTAGTTATAGTTAGTACCTATAATTTATATTTTGTAAATTTCTAGAGTTCACTTTTTTGATGTTGGGATCTGATTTTTTTTTTTGTAACCTTATCTATTGTACTTGTCACTGGCAGTAAAAGGTCCGGCATTTTGAGACAAAATTTTTCTTTATGGTTAAAATAAAAGAGTTAAAACAAAGTGGTGACGCAGTAGTTCTCGCATAATAATTATTTTTTCCGGCTCTCTTGATTGATTTCAATTTTTTAATTTCTGAAATGTATTACTTTGATAAGATAAAACCGATAAAACTAACAAAACCTAGAAAAAGTATAATAGAGTAACTTAATTATTTTGGTAGTTCTCGATTGTGTTAATAATGGTAAAAACATAGTCAATAAGATTTGGAGCAACCTCTGTAGTGTATCTAAATAATCCAAACCACAACTAGTTACATCTACCGTTAACAGATTTAGCTAAAGTCTTAATAAACTGTTACCATTAGACCATAATGTTTATAAGGAGTGGTGAAAGTCGAAATCAGTTAAATTCGGGAATCAGGACGGAATATGCAGGATATACTGCTTTATTTGGTTAATCAATTAATAATGCTCGATTACCTCATTGCATCTGTTAATCAAGAACTAATTAATTGTTATGCTAACACCCCCAAACCATAAATATTGACAGTATCGATACAATTCAATCACTAGTGTTATCTTAGAAAGATAAATATAATCACCACATTCTGGGACGAGTTAATACAGTTCTATTAGATCGATTTGGGATGACCATTTTGAAATGCTAGCATTGGTGTAGGCAAATATTGTATCCTGAACGTATCTGTAATTGCAACAAAATATGAGTTTAACAATACGTTCGCATACATAGGCAAGGTATTAAGGTAAGCACTGATAGCTAATGTTCCTTCTTGTATTATATGTATGCACATAATATATCAACTAATTGAACTCATATCATAAACCATCTATAGATCATTTCTTGTAGGTAGTTATGTATGTATATGTTCATTTATCAACACAAGTATGTCGTTAACAATCGCTGTCACTTTCAGGAATTGTACGTAATGTGCGATCGAAATTTAATATCATGTAATCGTTCTGTAAGTGGTAATACATTACATATGTTAATTATTCCATCAGTTACTTATTGTCTAAAAGTATATTTATTAAAATTAACAAGTACCCGGCATCCATTGGAATGCTACTCAGTGTTTGCGTTTTAATTCTGTTTACAGAAGTGTTTTCGGATACATAATTAGTGACATGTCTAAAAATACTTTTCGTACTTACCATACTTATTTTACTTAATATTCTCAAGCTACTTCACTTGCTTATACCCTTCGTACTTAACGTACTCACATTTTTGAAAAGTCCACGCTAGAATAATTTGACCTTTGTTAATGGCAATTTTTGTAACAACGATTATTCTTTTGTAACATTTTTTAATGTACGACAACCCGCCAACAACAAAAATTAATTAAGAGATTTAGACAAGTCAAAAAAAATAAAAGTCAAGTTTTGACATGTTTCGGTCAATTAATGACCATCCTCAGAAATGTAGAAAACCAAACAAAGAATATCAATCACAGAAGAGATGACACTAGTTCAAAAGATTAAAATTGAAAAGAAAAATTATAGAAAAAAGTTTGAAAAAAGTTAAGGTTTTTACAAAAACAATACAAACGTCAAACATTGAAATAAAAATATCAAAATCAGAAAATTTGTATAAAAACATGTACAAGTCGGCATTTTTCTCGAAAATGAGCAAAAATGTTACTGGATAAAAATTTTTAAAAATGTGAATTTGATAACACAATTAGAGAAAAAACCGTTGTTTATACCAAAACACTTTTAAAAACACTCAAAAATGAATAATGCAATATTTAAGGTAATGGCAAACATTTTAGTAGGGTATATAAAGAAAATAAATTGATTATTTTTCAATATAATTAACAATTAGAAAATTTTAATAATAAGGAAACGGAGCAACCAACTTAAATGAGAAAATTTAAAACCTATATAAAAAATCAGATATAGCCATCATGATATATTACATAACGTACTAAAATCCTGCAGTTGTGCAGTTTCATTTAGGCTCGTGTTTTGCAAAATCGTATCTCGAGCAATATGTAGTGATTCAAGAAAGCCCATCTGGTGACCGTCAGAACAACTTTGTAAAATTTCAAAATTCGTAGAGATGTTGAAATCACCGTCGGTATGAATAACATGTTTAACTATATGAATGAATTATTTTTTATGTTCGCTGATTTTGTTGCGACATATCGTCGGGGATAGTGCAAATACGCGTAACTAGCATTGGATAATTCCGCGTATCTGACAAATGTAGCCAGTTTAAAAATTCGCAGGCAGTAAAAGCAGGAACCTGATTAGCAGCTACCTCTTTGATAGATACCTTTGTTCGACTAACGGAGAGCAAGGAATCGCCCCATAACAATACTCATCTTGTTACTAATAGAGATACTAATATAGATACGCAACCTTTAGCTACGGTATATACACGGATTTGCATATCCCCGACGATATGTTCTGGAAAACTGGTTACAAACTTCCTACCCATTTGACCCACATATAAAACACCACATCCACATCTAAACCTGTAAATACGGGATTTGTGCAGTTTAGGAATGTGATCTTTCGATTTGTTTAACAAGGACGACAACGTATTGGTAGATAAGAAGCTTAATTTGACGTCGTGATCGGAAAAAATCTTGAAACAGTTGACTTACTCGTTAACATACGGAATTGATGAATAGTTAGTTACACAATTATTATAAGATGAGGTTAAATTGGGAAAAACTGAAGAATCCAAATGTCGATTAACATGTTTAGTAAATAATTTATACAGAAAATCTAATGAATAACCATTACGTCGACCAATGTAGATAATAATGGATAATTCTTGGCGCAAATTTAATTTGCTTAAGGGATACGTAAATAACCTATGGAAGGCATGACTGAAAAACGCAAGCTTGTGACATAATCAGTGTAACGAGGTTTCATGGATACAATGATCTGTATGAGTGGGTTTTCTAAAAATTGAGTAATGTAAAAAGTTTGAAGACCCCGAGTTGGTCTAGTGGTTAGCAACTCCGCTTCTTGTCTGGTAGATCGCGAGTTCGAAACCAACCGGGGTAATACGTCATCAACATTACTATACGGCTCATTTATCAATAATTAATCATTTCTACACTAAAATCAATAGTACTTACACTAAAACGGTGCATATGACCCTAGCTGTTGCGCACCTAACAAATAGAAAAAAAAGTTTGAATATAAGGATCCTTATGTATAATAAGGTCTAAGAAATTTAATTTAGTGTCCGCCTCTCACTCAACTGTGAATTTTATCCTAGTGTGGACACTGTTGATAAATAATTGATGAAACTCAAGAGCCGTCGTGTAATTTGAAAAAGTACCGAAATTTTGTCAGTATAGCCCGAAAACTGCTTAATTCAAGTATCGTAACAGAAAGATGGACAAGTTCTGTTTCATAACCAATTAATTTTTGAATTTTAAAAGGGAAAAAAATTACTTTTAACGTTCCTTTTTTTTGGAAAACACTAAATAGAAGAGTACAGTATTGCCAGTATATCTATTATTAATGAAATTCATGACGACACTGATTTTTGAAATCAAAATCCTCAAATATGTATACGTTCGTAAAAAAGGCACCGGATTCTTTCAAATTAATAAAAACAAAAAGAAATTTAGATAAAAAACAAACGAGTGTTAAAAAAAATGCGGATGAAACAATTCATCATCGAGCTAGTAGCGGCAAAAATTATTTCATGACAAATTGATGGTTGGTAAAACAAGTTTTTTTTCCTGTAAAAGTTCATAATTACACTTGTTTATTTATTTTTAATTAACCTGTCTATAAACAAATAAAACAGTTTGTTTTTTTTTACATTTTAGATATATTTAACAATATAATTTTTTACAATTAGTGAAATCAATCAGTGTAGATAATTTTAATTTCACTTGTTCTAAGATTTGATTTATTGGTTATTGATTGTTTTAATCATTTTTATAATGAATGTAAGATATTGATTTCTTAAGGGATAATGTCACCTTGTGTTCACAAATTCAAGAGTTATATCTATATTATATTTATTTGAATAATTATTTCAAGTTTTTTAATTCTTTAAATGATTAAGACGAGTTAACTCGTCTTGCAATATAGCGTCTCAAAATGCTTTGATATGTATATATTCGCTGGTACAACTGCTACCATCTGTGACAGATTTTTCGAAGTATGGTATAATTCTAAGTAATGTTCAATTTTACCAACGTAGGTTAGTTATAGTTAGTACCTATAATTTATATTTTGTAAATTTCTAGAGTTCACTTTTTTGATGTTGGGATCTGATTTTTTTTTTTGTAACCTTATCTATTGTACTTGTCACTGGCAGTAAAAGGTCCGGCATTTTGAGACAAAATTTTTCTTTATGGTTAAAATAAAAGAGTTAAAACAAAGTGGTGACGCAGTAGTTCTCGCATAATAATTATTTTTTCCGGCTCTCTTGATTGATTTCAATTTTTTAATTTCTGAAATGTATTACTTTGATAAGATAAAACCGATAAAACTAACAAAACCTAGAAAAAGTATAATAGAGTAACTTAATTATTTTGGTAGTTCTCGATTGTGTTAATAATGGTAAAAACATAGTCAATAAGATTTGGAGCAACCTCTGTAGTGTATCTAAATAATCCAAACCACAACTAGTTACATCTACCGTTAACAGATTTAGCTAAAGTCTTAATAAACTGTTACCATTAGACCATAATGTTTATAAGGAGTGGTGAAAGTCGAAATCAGTTAAATTCGGGAATCAGGACGGAATATGCAGGATATACTGCTTTATTTGGTTAATCAATTAATAATGCTCGATTACCTCATTGCATCTGTTAATCAAGAACTAATTAATTGTTATGCTAACACCCCCAAACCATAAATATTGACAGTATCGATACAATTCAATCACTAGTGTTATCTTAGAAAGATAAATATAATCACCACATTCTGGGACGAGTTAATACAGTTCTATTAGATCGATTTGGGATGACCATTTTGAAATGCTAGCATTGGTGTAGGCAAATATTGTATCCTGAACGTATCTGTAATTGCAACAAAATATGAGTTTAACAATACGTTCGCATACATAGGCAAGGTATTAAGGTAAGCACTGATAGCTAATGTTCCTTCTTGTATTATATGTATGCACATAATATATCAACTAATTGAACTCATATCATAAACCATCTATAGATCATTTCTTGTAGGTAGTTATGTATGTATATGTTCATTTATCAACACAAGTATGTCGTTAACAATCGCTGTCACTTTCAGGAATTGTACGTAATGTGCGATCGAAATTTAATATCATGTAATCGTTCTGTAAGTGGTAATACATTACATATGTTAATTATTCCATCAGTTACTTATTGTCTAAAAGTATATTTATTAAAATTAACAAGTACCCGGCATCCATTGGAATGCTACTCAGTGTTTGCGTTTTAATTCTGTTTACAGAAGTGTTTTCGGATACATAATTAGTGACATGTCTAAAAATACTTTTCGTACTTACCATACTTATTTTACTTAATATTCTCAAGCTACTTCACTTGCTTATACCCTTCGTACTTAACGTACTCACATTTTTGAAAAGTCCACGCTAGAATAATTTGACCTTTGTTAATGGCAATTTTTGTAACAACGATTATTCTTTTGTAACATTTTTTAATGTACGACAACCCGCCAACAACAAAAATTAATTAAGAGATTTAGACAAGTCAAAAAAAATAAAAGTCAAGTTTTGACATGTTTCGGTCAATTAATGACCATCCTCAGAAATGTAGAAAACCAAACAAAGAATATCAATCACAGAAGAGATGACACTAGTTCAAAAGATTAAAATTGAAAAGAAAAATTATAGAAAAAAGTTTGAAAAAAGTTAAGGTTTTTACAAAAACAATACAAACGTCAAACATTGAAATAAAAATATCAAAATCAGAAAATTTGTATAAAAACATGTACAAGTCGGCATTTTTCTCGAAAATGAGCAAAAATGTTACTGGATAAAAATTTTTAAAAATGTGAATTTGATAACACAATTAGAGAAAAAACCGTTGTTTATACCAAAACACTTTTAAAAACACTCAAAAATGAATAATGCAATATTTAAGGTAATGGCAAACATTTTAGTAGGGTATATAAAGAAAATAAATTGATTATTTTTCAATATAATTAACAATTAGAAAATTTTAATAATAAGGAAACGGAGCAACCAACTTAAATGAGAAAATTTAAAACCTATATAAAAAATCAGATATAGCCATCATGATATATTACATAACGTACTAAAATCCTGCAGTTGTGCAGTTTCATTTAGGCTCGTGTTTTGCAAAATCGTATCTCGAGCAATATGTAGTGATTCAAGAAAGCCCATCTGGTGACCGTCAGAACAACTTTGTAAAATTTCAAAATTCGTAGAGATGTTGAAATCACCGTCGGTATGAATAACATGTTTAACTATATGAATGAATTATTTTTTATGTTCGCTGATTTTGTTGCGACATATCGTCGGGGATAGTGCAAATACGCGTAACTAGCATTGGATAATTCCGCGTATCTGACAAATGTAGCCAGTTTAAAAATTCGCAGGCAGTAAAAGCAGGAACCTGATTAGCAGCTACCTCTTTGATAGATACCTTTGTTCGACTAACGGAGAGCAAGGAATCGCCCCATAACAATACTCATCTTGTTACTAATAGAGATACTAATATAGATACGCAACCTTTAGCTACGGTATATACACGGATTTGCATATCCCCGACGATATGTTCTGGAAAACTGGTTACAAACTTCCTACCCATTTGACCCACATATAAAACACCACATCCACATCTAAACCTGTAAATACGGGATTTGTGCAGTTTAGGAATGTGATCTTTCGATTTGTTTAACAAGGACGACAACGTATTGGTAGATAAGAAGCTTAATTTGACGTCGTGATCGGAAAAAATCTTGAAACAGTTGACTTACTCGTTAACATACGGAATTGATGAATAGTTAGTTACACAATTATTATAAGATGAGGTTAAATTGGGAAAAACTGAAGAATCCAAATGTCGATTAACATGTTTAGTAAATAATTTATACAGAAAATCTAATGAATAACCATTACGTCGACCAATGTAGATAATAATGGATAATTCTTGGCGCAAATTTAATTTGCTTAAGGGATACGTAAATAACCTATGGAAGGCATGACTGAAAAACGCAAGCTTGTGACATAATCAGTGTAACGAGGTTTCATGGATACAATGATCTGTATGAGTGGGTTTTCTAAAAATTGAGTAATGTAAAAAGTTTGAAGACCCCGAGTTGGTCTAGTGGTTAGCAACTCCGCTTCTTGTCTGGTAGATCGCGAGTTCGAAACCAACCGGGGTAATACGTCATCAACATTACTATACGGCTCATTTATCAATAATTAATCATTTCTACACTAAAATCAATAGTACTTACACTAAAACGGTGCATATGACCCTAGCTGTTGCGCACCTAACAAATAGAAAAAAAAGTTTGAATATAAGGATCCTTATGTATAATAAGGTCTAAGAAATTTAATTTAGTGTCCGCCTCTCACTCAACTGTGAATTTTATCCTAGTGTGGACACTGTTGATAAATAATTGATGAAACTCAAGAGCCGTCGTGTAATTTGAAAAAGTACCGAAATTTTGTCAGTATAGCCCGAAAACTGCTTAATTCAAGTATCGTAACAGAAAGATGGACAAGTTCTGTTTCATAACCAATTAATTTTTGAATTTTAAAAGGGAAAAAAATTACTTTTAACGTTCCTTTTTTTTGGAAAACACTAAATAGAAGAGTACAGTATTGCCAGTATATCTATTATTAATGAAATTCATGACGACACTGATTTTTGAAATCAAAATCCTCAAATATGTATACGTTCGTAAAAAAGGCACCGGATTCTTTCAAATTAATAAAAACAAAAAGAAATTTAGATAAAAAACAAACGAGTGTTAAAAAAAATGCGGATGAAACAATTCATCATCGAGCTAGTAGCGGCAAAAATTATTTCATGACAAATTGATGGTTGGTAAAACAAGTTTTTTTTCCTGTAAAAGTTCATAATTACACTTGTTTATTTATTTTTAATTAACCTGTCTATAAACAAATAAAACAGTTTGTTTTTTTTTACATTTTAGATATATTTAACAATATAATTTTTTACAATTAGTGAAATCAATCAGTGTAGATAATTTTAATTTCACTTGTTCTAAGATTTGATTTATTGGTTATTGATTGTTTTAATCATTTTTATAATGAATGTAAGATATTGATTTCTTAAGGGATAATGTCACCTTGTGTTCACAAATTCAAGAGTTATATCTATATTATATTTATTTGAATAATTATTTCAAGTTTTTTAATTCTTTAAATGATTAAGACGAGTTAACTCGTCTTGCAATATAGCGTCTCAAAATGCTTTGATATGTATATATTCGCTGGTACAACTGCTACCATCTGTGACAGATTTTTCGAAGTATGGTATAATTCTAAGTAATGTTCAATTTTACCAACGTAGGTTAGTTATAGTTAGTACCTATAATTTATATTTTGTAAATTTCTAGAGTTCACTTTTTTGATGTTGGGATCTGATTTTTTTTTTTGTAACCTTATCTATTGTACTTGTCACTGGCAGTAAAAGGTCCGGCATTTTGAGACAAAATTTTTCTTTATGGTTAAAATAAAAGAGTTAAAACAAAGTGGTGACGCAGTAGTTCTCGCATAATAATTATTTTTTCCGGCTCTCTTGATTGATTTCAATTTTTTAATTTCTGAAATGTATTACTTTGATAAGATAAAACCGATAAAACTAACAAAACCTAGAAAAAGTATAATAGAGTAACTTAATTATTTTGGTAGTTCTCGATTGTGTTAATAATGGTAAAAACATAGTCAATAAGATTTGGAGCAACCTCTGTAGTGTATCTAAATAATCCAAACCACAACTAGTTACATCTACCGTTAACAGATTTAGCTAAAGTCTTAATAAACTGTTACCATTAGACCATAATGTTTATAAGGAGTGGTGAAAGTCGAAATCAGTTAAATTCGGGAATCAGGACGGAATATGCAGGATATACTGCTTTATTTGGTTAATCAATTAATAATGCTCGATTACCTCATTGCATCTGTTAATCAAGAACTAATTAATTGTTATGCTAACACCCCCAAACCATAAATATTGACAGTATCGATACAATTCAATCACTAGTGTTATCTTAGAAAGATAAATATAATCACCACATTCTGGGACGAGTTAATACAGTTCTATTAGATCGATTTGGGATGACCATTTTGAAATGCTAGCATTGGTGTAGGCAAATATTGTATCCTGAACGTATCTGTAATTGCAACAAAATATGAGTTTAACAATACGTTCGCATACATAGGCAAGGTATTAAGGTAAGCACTGATAGCTAATGTTCCTTCTTGTATTATATGTATGCACATAATATATCAACTAATTGAACTCATATCATAAACCATCTATAGATCATTTCTTGTAGGTAGTTATGTATGTATATGTTCATTTATCAACACAAGTATGTCGTTAACAATCGCTGTCACTTTCAGGAATTGTACGTAATGTGCGATCGAAATTTAATATCATGTAATCGTTCTGTAAGTGGTAATACATTACATATGTTAATTATTCCATCAGTTACTTATTGTCTAAAAGTATATTTATTAAAATTAACAAGTACCCGGCATCCATTGGAATGCTACTCAGTGTTTGCGTTTTAATTCTGTTTACAGAAGTGTTTTCGGATACATAATTAGTGACATGTCTAAAAATACTTTTCGTACTTACCATACTTATTTTACTTAATATTCTCAAGCTACTTCACTTGCTTATACCCTTCGTACTTAACGTACTCACATTTTTGAAAAGTCCACGCTAGAATAATTTGACCTTTGTTAATGGCAATTTTTGTAACAACGATTATTCTTTTGTAACATTTTTTAATGTACGACAACCCGCCAACAACAAAAATTAATTAAGAGATTTAGACAAGTCAAAAAAAATAAAAGTCAAGTTTTGACATGTTTCGGTCAATTAATGACCATCCTCAGAAATGTAGAAAACCAAACAAAGAATATCAATCACAGAAGAGATGACACTAGTTCAAAAGATTAAAATTGAAAAGAAAAATTATAGAAAAAAGTTTGAAAAAAGTTAAGGTTTTTACAAAAACAATACAAACGTCAAACATTGAAATAAAAATATCAAAATCAGAAAATTTGTATAAAAACATGTACAAGTCGGCATTTTTCTCGAAAATGAGCAAAAATGTTACTGGATAAAAATTTTTAAAAATGTGAATTTGATAACACAATTAGAGAAAAAACCGTTGTTTATACCAAAACACTTTTAAAAACACTCAAAAATGAATAATGCAATATTTAAGGTAATGGCAAACATTTTAGTAGGGTATATAAAGAAAATAAATTGATTATTTTTCAATATAATTAACAATTAGAAAATTTTAATAATAAGGAAACGGAGCAACCAACTTAAATGAGAAAATTTAAAACCTATATAAAAAATCAGATATAGCCATCATGATATATTACATAACGTACTAAAATCCTGCAGTTGTGCAGTTTCATTTAGGCTCGTGTTTTGCAAAATCGTATCTCGAGCAATATGTAGTGATTCAAGAAAGCCCATCTGGTGACCGTCAGAACAACTTTGTAAAATTTCAAAATTCGTAGAGATGTTGAAATCACCGTCGGTATGAATAACATGTTTAACTATATGAATGAATTATTTTTTATGTTCGCTGATTTTGTTGCGACATATCGTCGGGGATAGTGCAAATACGCGTAACTAGCATTGGATAATTCCGCGTATCTGACAAATGTAGCCAGTTTAAAAATTCGCAGGCAGTAAAAGCAGGAACCTGATTAGCAGCTACCTCTTTGATAGATACCTTTGTTCGACTAACGGAGAGCAAGGAATCGCCCCATAACAATACTCATCTTGTTACTAATAGAGATACTAATATAGATACGCAACCTTTAGCTACGGTATATACACGGATTTGCATATCCCCGACGATATGTTCTGGAAAACTGGTTACAAACTTCCTACCCATTTGACCCACATATAAAACACCACATCCACATCTAAACCTGTAAATACGGGATTTGTGCAGTTTAGGAATGTGATCTTTCGATTTGTTTAACAAGGACGACAACGTATTGGTAGATAAGAAGCTTAATTTGACGTCGTGATCGGAAAAAATCTTGAAACAGTTGACTTACTCGTTAACATACGGAATTGATGAATAGTTAGTTACACAATTATTATAAGATGAGGTTAAATTGGGAAAAACTGAAGAATCCAAATGTCGATTAACATGTTTAGTAAATAATTTATACAGAAAATCTAATGAATAACCATTACGTCGACCAATGTAGATAATAATGGATAATTCTTGGCGCAAATTTAATTTGCTTAAGGGATACGTAAATAACCTATGGAAGGCATGACTGAAAAACGCAAGCTTGTGACATAATCAGTGTAACGAGGTTTCATGGATACAATGATCTGTATGAGTGGGTTTTCTAAAAATTGAGTAATGTAAAAAGTTTGAAGACCCCGAGTTGGTCTAGTGGTTAGCAACTCCGCTTCTTGTCTGGTAGATCGCGAGTTCGAAACCAACCGGGGTAATACGTCATCAACATTACTATACGGCTCATTTATCAATAATTAATCATTTCTACACTAAAATCAATAGTACTTACACTAAAACGGTGCATATGACCCTAGCTGTTGCGCACCTAACAAATAGAAAAAAAAGTTTGAATATAAGGATCCTTATGTATAATAAGGTCTAAGAAATTTAATTTAGTGTCCGCCTCTCACTCAACTGTGAATTTTATCCTAGTGTGGACACTGTTGATAAATAATTGATGAAACTCAAGAGCTTCATGTTTCGAACCCGTCCAGATGACAAATATATCATCTACATATTGCTTCCAACAAAGAAGTTTACGAAGAGCTCGCTAGCTGTCTAAGCACAATAGATACCACCGGTGTGGTGTGCTGCGCAATACGTAATATACCTATAGTAGAGCACATCGTACCACTGTGGTATCTATGGTGCCTAGACAGAATACGAGTTATGTTTCTTTATGTATATACCGTTCTAGTGTACACTTTATACGACAATGTTGACGTGATACAACACTGTGCCGCAGTTAGTCAGGTTTCGCTTGACGCCGTACAGTGTTCATGATCGTCAGTTACGCTTTTTGGAATTTGTAGACCTTAAATTTATTCTGTACTCTCAAAATGTAAAATCAAATACTTTCGAAAGAAAAAGAAATTTTTTTTATGTAATCCTGTAAATAAGAAAGGGAAAGAAGAATGTGTTTCAGTGAATTAACTGGACGATTTTAAATTTATTTCACAACAATTTTGTCTTGATTTCCAGGGTTTGTTTATTCAGAAATACGATTTTTTTATCTATTTGTTTATAGTAAAAGAACTTACTAAATATTTCAAATTCTAATTCATTATCTAAGGTTATCTTGAATAATAATTATTAATTTAAAATTGAAGTAAAGTTTGATTGGAAAAATTTTTATATTATTTGTCTCGTCGTAGAAGTTGATTCAGAAAAACGAGTAAGGTATCTACTAAGTAAGGGTCTTACAAAATTACTTAAATTTTGGAAACATTAGTCAACCGTTAGAAAAGTTTTATTTTTTATAAATTACAATTACATGTTTTACAAACATAGGCCCGGATCTAAGGGGGGGGGGTGGTAACTCGAGGTCCCGGGCGTCAGTTTCAGGGGGCGCCAAAATCATACTAGGTCGGTCTATATCAAATGGTCTAAATAAAATTTGGTTACTCGACCATTTTAGAAAAAATTAATATTTTTCCAGTTGTTTCTACTGTATTTGAAGTATTGAGAACAATTCTTAAAAAAAATGATCTTAAACCGTTTAAGCGTGGTAGCCATTTTTGTTTTTCAGTTTGCGCTGATTTTTGTGTTTGCAGCCATTTATGCCAATGCACATATTTCATAAACCGTTCATCTTAAAAGGTTGAAATAAAAACCGTTTTAAAGGTAATAAATGTCTTTATTTTAAGTTTAAAGTTCTCCTATTTTCTTCCCTTCCATAACAAAACTAAAGTTGCAAATCAAAATTTAGCAAAATTCACTTTTTGAACATTTTTTCTTTATAGAAGGAATATTTTAAACCTCGCTTAGTATTTTTTATGAGAATAGCTATACGGGTGTAACTGTACCCATTATGAAACAAATACAGACTATTTCAATAATTGTCAAACATGTATCCATCCTTTAATTTTTACAAATTTTCGAAAACTGACTTTGTTCCAAATTTTGGAATTTTGCGCCCCTGTATCTCTGATGGAGCTGGTCATAAAAATTTGAAATTTGCACAACTTGTAGTGCTTTCGGAGTAGATTTATTAAAATAAAAACCCTCAATTTTTATCATTGCCGCAACGGGAAAAATTGGAGTTTTATAAAGGACTTATATACTTATGAATTTTGTTGACAATTTATGTCAAACGTTGGAGAGGGGGGCGCCATTTTCAAGTTTCTGCTCCGGTTCTAAAAAATCGTAGATCCGGGGCTGTATAAACATCAGTATAATATAATGGATTTACAAATAGTTTTTTTCACATGACCGAGCTAATAAGGGAAACAATTTTCAATAAAGGGATTGACATGTATAAAAAATTGAGAATTCCTGTAGTGCAACATATTACCTACAGTCAGTGTTGGGAAAATGGAAAATTTGAAAAATTGTAGACGAACCCTTACTGAGAAATAAAAATAAAAATGTCACAACCATTAATCACCACATTTCGACTATATATAAAATATCACAAATATATGTGAGTCAATTTATTTTTTTAAAGTTGTAGTGAATGATTTTTTTCTAAATTGACATAAAAACAAGAAATGTGGAGATTAATTTCAAATACTCAAATTTCAGACTGACGTGTTACTAGTATATGGTAATATACAATAATTATTTTTAAATTGGGGTTTGATGACACTGAAAGTATATTTTTAAGGATATTTTGGAGTGATGGTCATCAAGGAAAACAGAAGTGTGATTTTTTTCCCCCTTTTAAGGCTACCGGTTTCGACTTATTGTCTTCTTCTGGCCTCTGGGGAAATTTATTAATATAAATGTACATAGATAAAATATAAAATATAAAATATTACATTAGGTACTTACATAATATTGTATTTATGTGTCAGACTGACATTTGAGAATAAAAATAATAACACTGATTAAAAAAGTTAAAAACAGTTTAAAATAACATTTAAAGTTTAAAATGGTTAAAATTACGAAGAAAATTATTTAAAGATTTAGATAGTTTGAAGAAACGTATAATTAAACTGTGCATCACGAAAAAACTGTGCGTTACGAAAAAACAAATTAGGATAATGTGAATGCATTTGTGAATTAATGTTCAAATGTTTTAAAATTAAAAGTAAGTATTACTACGATGAATACCGAAAACAAAGTGCCTTCTAGTAAAATTATTTAACTTATAAAGAAAAAAATGAAAAAGAAAAGGGGGAAAAAAATCACACTTCTGTTTTCCTTGATGACCATCACTCCAAAATATCCTTAAAAATAATTATTTTTGTCTTAAGGTAACGATAAATATTTTCAAACCGAAGTTGTTTACAAAAAGCCAATGTCAAATTAAATAGTGTGTTGACTACATACCCACCTCTTAGGCTAGGCGCACATTGAGCTGCGTTTTGCAGTAAACGCAGGGCAGGGCAGAGCAGAGAGGAGCAGGGTAGGATAGGAAAATACGAGAAATAAACTGGCGCACATTGAGATGCAGTTAACGCAGGCAGGGCAATGCAGTTTCTGTGACTCTTGTTGTAGAACGAGATAGCACGAATTTTAAAGCAGAGCAGCACTGTTTTTCTTCAATTTATTCAATTGTTTTCATTTCGGCGAAATAAAATCAACTAAAACTCGAGAACGTGTTATAATGTTGCGCAGCATCGCGCAGTTTCTGTGTTACATTCACGAGTGCCACTTCGGTCTCGTGCGACGCAGTGCTGCTCTGCTCTGCTCTGCGTTTCAGTTCGCGCTGTCCCGTTCTACAACATGAGTTACTGCGCTGCCCTGCCTGCGATAACTGCGTCTCAATGTGCGCCCGGCCTTATAAAGTTGGGGTATACAATATTTTGGACTGATAAATTTCTGCTTATTTCCAAATCTACATAATTTTCTTAATAGAAAAATCGTTCATTTAAAAATAATTTTTAATCGACTACAAAGAAAGATATTATCAGTTCGACCCGTATGTATACAATATGTACAAAATGTGGGCATCTGAATAAATGCACCAAACTTTTCAAAATGTATTTTTTACGAATTAAGTTTCACCAATGAAAATTAGTTTTTTGAAATTAATCGCCACCAAATAATGACCGCATGTTTGCACAGCAAAAAAAAAAAACTCATCGCCATTTACTACTACAAAAAAATGAACATCTGTGAACATAAATTCCATCATTTACATTTTAATAAAGTTAACTTGAGTACGGACTATGAACTGCAATATATTGCATGTTATTGGTGTAATGTCGTTTTTATACACCCACATAAGTCAATATCTACACAACTTTATTTCATGTTATAAGAGCTGTTTTATGATCTGTATTTTTTAACCTTTTCAGTTTTAATTATTACGTTCAGAGATAAGTTATATCGATAATCTAGATAATAAATTTATTTATGAAAGAGAAATTGATATTCGATAGATATTAAAATATAACTTGTTTCTATTTTTGTCGTAAGCTTTTTTCTTTTTTGAACAACTCTTTATTAAATTCGAGTTAACGGTCAAGTATGTAACTACTTGTTATATACTTTTAGCCTGGTAGCTTATGTAAATACTAAATAATATAATTCTACAATCACGGATCAGTCATGATTAAATCTGATATAAAGTACATGACTGTATCTACCTACTTTATTTTGAGTAATCGGTAACTGCAGTTCTTGTCAAGTTTTGTGTATAAAGTGGGTTCTACACGATGCTACGAACGTTCCTTCCAACGTTCGATCGAACGTTTGAGGCAATTAAGTTCGATAGTTGGTGCGACGAATGTATCTGCTACACGGCGAGTCGAATGTTTGATCCAATACGAATGATGATGATTGTGTTGGTACTCAGTGGACGACGATGTCATCTGTCTGATGTTATCTCTAATGTTATACACTGATGTTGTCTCTCTTCACATGAACGAGTCGTGCAGCTGCTGAGTCGAACCAACCAACGCAACCAGCATTGACCTTCAAACGTTCGAAGCATCCCTTTGACTCGGTGCAAAAATACCAACATCGAACGGGACACGACCAGATGTGAACGTTTGACGCTCGATATTGGACACTCGTAGGTTCGAACAACGGCTACACGATGCTATGAACCATCCAACGTCGAATGTTGGAAGGTGTTCGTAGCATCGTGTAGCAGCGGCTTAAGTTTATTTACAGTGGACAGGGTTGCCAACCGTTGGAAAAATAAACCCCCCAAGTCAACATCAAATCCCCCTAAATTTTTTAGTGTGGTATTGTTGGCATATATTTATTGATATGTGCTGACAATAAAACAGCCGAATATAAAAAATGTGGAGTCCTTCGGAATTTTTAATAAAATTTTGGGAAAAAATAGTATAAATTACTTCCAATCCTAACACTACAGGAACAACATTCGTCAAAACTTAAATTTTGAAGGGAGTAATATTAGCAAAGAAATGTAAACAAATTAAACAAGACTTTTTTAACCCCCTAAAAAAACCTCCAAACATTTCCCCCCCCCCCTAAAAAAAACCCAGTGCAGTTTTCTTACCCTTAAATTTAGGGGGAAAACCGCTAAGTTGGTAACCCTGACAGTGGAGATCCAACGATACGTACTCCGACTTTAAGTGGTGGCGTCAGCAACGTAGCAACTTACCATTGACTTGGTAATTGAAAAATATGCCAGAAGAGTTTATTAGAAAATCAACCAAAGGGCGTCAAAAAACTGATTTTGTTATCGGACTGATTATCGAAAAAGTGAAAAATATTCTATTCGTTATAACCAGCAGAGATACGAACAAATTGATTTTAGCATTGGATCAATAAAAAATAGTGACAAACAACAGTATTTATAATAAAAATTTTAGAATGCTCTATTCGGCAATAGACAAATATATTTAAATATCGATTTGACCATTGTATTTATTATCGACAAAAAAGTTAAACAGTGAAATTTGGAAAAAGTTTTCGAATACTGTATTCGACAACCAGCAAAAATATCAAAAAAAGTTGACTTCTAAAATATTTGTTTAATTACGCTGTTTGACCTTTTTTTTGGTGATCAATTCAATGGTGAAGTCAACTTTTTGGTTTCTTTGCTGGTTGACGAATAGAATATTTTAGAACATTTGTCAGAATGTGCTATTTGGCCTCTTTTTTGATAACTAATCCAATAGTGAGATCGGTTTTTTGATATCTTTACTACCTGACTTTCTTTAGAAACGCTATGGCCAATACGATGCCCTTAGATAAAATATACACGCATAAAAAATTATTTTTCATTCAGTTGTGTAAAATTACACTTTTTCACCGTAAAAATTGTTACAATTATGTAATTTTACTTATTTTTATAACCTATTTTTTACACTGTAAAGTAACAGCGGTGAATATTTTAAATTAAAAACAAATAATAATAGGACACAACTTCTTGTTACTAATACCTAATACTTCAGTATTGCTTGTATGTCGTCAATTCACAATAGTTTTAAAAGGGGTCAAAATAGTAAGCGCAGAAATATCATATATTTATAATCGATTTCTTTTACTTTACACATCATCAAAGCAACATAGACAAAGACAGATTCGAAGACGGCGTTGCATCGCATGCCATCAATTCACGGATAAGAAATAAAGATATTTTTCTGTTATTAAACTAAACATGAAATACATTAATAATCATAATAAAAGGTAATTTTGAAAGTAAAATTTGTAAAAAAATTAATCATTTAAAACTACAGTGTTAATTGTTTTTTATTGTTACATGGATTAGTTATTGTACTTATTAGATTTTTAGGAAACTATATTCTGAGTGAATATAATAAAAGCATTTTACCTAAACAATCATGTAAAAAAATGTTTTATTAATTTTAATTTTTTCTTACAATTATTTATAAAATTTATTGAATTCTTGTTACTGAAAGTTAATTGGAAAGAAAATGGAACGAAATAACATAAGGAGCCTGATTGATTGAAATTGCTGTAATCCAGTCTACATATTTAGATTGGATTGTATAAATTCAGATATTCGGAGAGAATTATAAACTTTCTTCATTGAATTTTGTTCTTGGATCTGGTATTTCTTCTATTTATTTAAAAATGGTGCTACTGTCTTTAAGGGGTACCACTAGTATGACCGCCTGAAAAAAAGGTGATTTTTGGAAATTTTTTTAAAGAAAACTACTACTTATGTGGAATGTTTCAATATTTTAACCGTAGAGTACTACAAAGGGTGAAAAAACACCTACGCGTTGTTATATTTTTGTAATTTAAAAGGGGATGCGGAGAGTTTTTGCTAAGTTTTCTTGTAGGTATGCATCTTCAGTACTAGTTGTAATCTTGTCGTTCTGTCGTTTGTTATCGATACAATTTAATTTTTTCTTTGAATATCCTGTGTAGTAAATACATGGCAAAAATCCTTTTAGTAATCTATGGTTATGGATATATTCGGTGATATATAATAAATTCATGATAAAATTTTTGGACCAAAAAATTGAAAATTCAGTGAGTTATTCGCGATCTCCCAAGGCTCAAAAAAAGTCCCCACACTGCTGCAGTGATAACGACCTTCACAGTGCCTGAAATCAGAAAAACCAAAAAGCCTATTAAACTAGAAGGTATTGCCCGTGCCATGAACCTCAATTGAAAAAAAAGTTGAACAAAATAGCGGAATTTTTAAAACAAAGGTTCAAATTTTGCGCGAAAATTTTATGATTTCTGGCTTGCAAAAATTACATTTTTTATTCGATCGGAAAACTGGAGGTTCATGGCAGGAAGAAACATATATAAAAGAAGCTGCAATAAGAATCAAATTGATCGGATGATTTGTCTTCGAGTTATAGCTGCAGCAAGTTTGAAAAATGTAGTTTTTCTTTACCTTTTAGTGTTAATCACTGAGAATTTTTACTAAAATTATGTACGATGTACTCACTATAATGGTCATAGTAAAAATAGATGAGTCGTTTAAATGTGCCAGGATCTAGCTGCTCCACAACATGTGATTGGCAGCTACGTCCAGAAACTCCCGAACTATCAACCTTCATACATTTGTCAATACCTCAAAGTTAACAATGAAAATCAGAATTCGCTCTTCAGATGGCTGTAACTCAAAAACTATTTGAGGTATGCACTTGAAATTGTAGTATTTATTTTTAAAGGTATAGACTATCGAAACATGCAAAAAAGAATTTTCAAATTTTTTTAAAATGTCACACTAGTGGTCCCCCTTAAAATTTGAAATTTGCTGAATTTTTATTTACCTCTTTGTAATTAAAAAATATTTCTGATAATAACAAATAACATAGTTTTGAGAAGTAGCGACTTATATTTTGACAAATTACATTTTCGCAATACCGAAAAATTTTGAATTTCATTAGAAATAAAATCTTATAAAAATATATATATATATATATATATATATATATATATATATATATATATATATATATATATATATATATATATATATATATATATACCCAACCAAAAAGAGAATGAGCAATTTTATCTCCGTTTTTTAAACTTTTTGCATCATATGAGTGGAGGGCAAGGGAAGTAATTAAGAGGAGAGATTTGTAGAGTATACGTCTAGAGTCGTCTTCGTGGATGAGTATTCATATGGAATAAATGAAGAAAAATCTCTAGGGATCTAGCCAAGGGATTCGTGCCCCAGCCTACTAGCCTATGTGCCTACCAAATGATATACTACATATTTTCATCCACCTGGCTAGTTAAATTTGTTGTATGTTGAATAGTAGAAATTTTTATGTTATATTGTGCGAACCTTTTACTGACTGCGATCATAAAATTGGTTTTTCCTTGTTATGTAATTTACAACCAATTTTATTTCGACTGAAAAATGTGAATATCAGTATGGAAGAATATTTACCGCGAGAGATACATATCTGTGGTCACTTAAATGTTAAGCTCAGTTATTAATTTCATCTACAGTAAGATCGCATTATCCATCAATTTTTTTCTTCTTTACGACAACGACCTTGTACAATTTATGAAACAACTACAAAAAAAAATTGTAAATTCTCTTTCTCTGAAAATAGAAAATCAACTTTAAAAAACAAAATAATTAAATTAAAAAATAAACAATTACGGACAGATCGCCATATATGACAGAGGCGATCATATACGGCATGCTAGAGTAACAACTGAACGCCAAATTTTTATTTATATCAATGTGAAAATTGTAAATGATAATATTTGTGTACAGTTATTAGTCTTATTAACTACTAATTGTTGTCTTTTATGTTTAACAAATATATTATACATAAACAATATATAGATAAAGACAATCGTTTCGTTAGTATGAGAATCAAAATCTAGGTGAACCATGTTGACATTTTACAAAAAGAGATACATAATTTGTAAAATTTTATTGGTGATGTATAATTTTGGATTAAGCAGGACAAACTAAATGTATTGTTATGTATCTTTTGCTCCTAATTCCCCAATTACGATTTTGTAATATGGTGTTGTAGAAGTATTTTGCTGATAAAAAAAACAAACAAATAAGGCCCGATTTACATTAACGCTCCGCTCTCGGTACGATATCACTACACTCCCGATTCGATATAATTAATATTCTTACACAATAAACAATGAGTGTATTCACATCATCGCTCTGATATCGGTCCAATATCAGTCACGGTTCGCTCTCGCTCCAATGTCACTCCAATATCAATACCACTCAGGTAATATTTTATCGGAGCGATATCAGACTTGTTATGGCTTGTACCTATAGTGTAAACACTTTTTTGATTCCACTCCACTCCGCTTGCATTCAGTTGTTATGAAAAGATATATATTTTTTTTTATTTTAAATTTACATTCTGTTGTTATAACATATTCAATTTCCTGATACACAGGACTCACGCATCGACATCTAGGCCAGAAAAGATATTTGTATCGAACTGAGACCGAACTAGAAGCGTACCCAGAGCATCATTATAATGTCAATAGAGAACGAATAGGCACCAGCATGATATCAGCACTGTAAGGTGAACACAACAAGATTATATCGAATCGGGAGCGTAGTGATATCGTACCGAGAGCGGATCGTTAATGTAAATCGGTCCTAAGGCAAAATTAGTTGACAAATAACAAAAGAAGAAAGTTATAAACCAAATGGCAAAATAACTTCGGCTGTGTTCTTTTTATTTTTGCAGAAATCTCTGAAAATATTGTTGGGGTTAGGTTGAAATTTTATTGTCATATAAAATCGATAGATACTGACATACGTTTCTTTGATTTTCTGACTTCAATTTCAAAATGTTGCTATATTTAATGTTACAAATGATACATTCAAAATTGATGGAAGTGACAAAATGACAGAATTACGGGAATGACAGAAATATATTATGTACCTAGATGTCAAATTTTAATAATTTGTGGCTGTTTTTCCATTTTCCCTTAATGCTCCCATTGTAATTTAAAATTGCAAAAACTACTGTATGTCACAGTACAAAATAGGTGCTTTTTTTTCGAATTTCTATTTAGTCCGTGCAGGTTACAGACACAGAGATTCCCTTTGGAGCGCGGGCGTTCGAAAGACTTATAATTTGTAAAAAAATTCTTATTATAATATTTTTTCCAGTTTATACAACTGTGAACCGATATATTTGGTCAAATAAAACTGTTTAGACCTCGTGGGCTGCCAGAAAAAATTTCTTTTTGAAAATAAAAATAAGTAGGTAATATTTAAGTTTAATTTTGAGTTCTATTTTTGGTAAAAAAATAAACTGTTTGGACCCCACGAAGCGGTCTGAAATTTTTTTTTAATATAAAAATCAGTAATATCTATTTATTTAGTTTTTAAATTCTGTTAACGATTTTTTTGACTTAATCGGCTCTCATATATGGGCTGCCACTAAAGAGTTCAGCAAAACTCCAAGCAAAATAACTGTGGGATTGTTTGACTAAAAAGTTGGCTACATCACAGTATTAAAACAAAGAAATTTATTTTCAAAATTTAATTAAAATTTTAGAAAACCTTTTGTGTGGCGCGGACACCGTTGTGTTCATTTTCCTGCTTCTTGCATAAGTACCCATTTTTTGTATAAAATATTAATTATTGCAGACGGATTTGTAACAATCTGGTTTTAGTTGGTTTTAAATTAAATCAGAATAATATTAATCATGAGTACTAACAGGGCCACGAAAAGAAATGATGGATGCTGGGAACAAAAAAGATTTTCCCAAAAACTTTTTCTCCAAGAAATGGTCAACGAGCAAAGAAAACTCACATTTTTGCCGAACTCTTTACCAGTTGCTCTAAATTCCTATCTAGACTCGGGCCCCGGGATCACAGCACTCGCTGTTCTCTCTTTCGTCGAGCCTGAATATTAGACGTGAAAATATATATTTTTCATTAATGCATGATTACGAAAAAGACCGGTTTAAAATTACCTAATATAAAACAAAATTTTAGAAGTTTATTTTATATGAATAAAATGATTTAAAAATTCAAAACAACAAATGTTATGTATTATTTATTTATTTTTTGTTAATTTAGAACAAAACCATACACATTTATTTAAAACGAAATATATAATATACTTATAACAATAACAATAAATAATAAAAATGTTGTTTATTACCCGGAAGCATGTAAATCAATAAAACCAGAAATTGATAAAATTTCACTCTCTGTTTTAATGATGCATTAACATAAAAATAATTGAAATTAAATACATAATAATGTTTGTGAATACAATGATAGATATATTCTGATCAATTACAATTATTTAGTAGTGCCTACTGTTTACATAGGTATATAAGCGCATACTAATGTATTAAATCTATCGTATATACCTAGGTAAGTAGATAGTAAAGTTGGACTAAAAATTAAGTTTAACAGTTTAAGTTTACATAAAGTTTTACCGAATTTCCAAATGGAGGCACTGTAATACTTGAGTTCAGGACTATGATGGAAAGTTTTGAGGTCCTTAGAAGTCGAATATGACATTCACTAAAGATATAGGCGATAGAAGTTTAAGCTTCCAACTTTTCACTTTTGGTATCTTTATAACAAGTGAATTTACGACAAAAATAAAAAAAAATTTTTTAAACAAAAATTAGGTATTTATCTTTTTTATTTAAAACTTTCTTCGTTTAAATTCTTAGATAACTTTAAGGATTTCGTCCTTTTTTATTTTTTTTTTTTTAAAATGACAGAAATTTTATTTGCCTAGAGAGCGTTTATATACATACGATTTTAATTGGATGAAAACCGAAATAAAAATTGTTTAAAGATACTTGCGGGTTTATACATATACGATTTCTTCTTTCGATTTAAAAAAAAAAGAAAATGGCACTTACATAGAATTTTAGCTTATAAGTATTCACATGATCACTTTATTTATGTGTATAAATCATTATACCTAAATGACATCAATTTATAAAATAGACATAAATATATGAAATATTATAAAATGCAACAATACAGTTGCATTTTCGATTATTTTTTAATCACTTATTATTACATGAGAGGTTTGTATTTTTTCGAATAAACTTTGGTTTGTATAACGAAAATTTGTTGCCTAGCAATTTAACGAGAAGAATTGTCAACCCAAAAACGCTTCAGCTCCGCTGTCGCGTTTTTGTTAGTTGACAATTCTTCAAGTTAAATTGCTGTTAGGCAAGAAATTTGAGTTGTAGAAAACACAAATTTATTCAGAAAAAATATAAAACTCAAGTGTAATATACGGTAAGATAATTTAACGAATAAAATAAATTAGTATAATTGGACGTAGTTAAGCAGAAAGGACTCAACCCACATAATTTATCTGAAACGATTCAAGCAGGTTGGGTTATTATAGCTAATAAAAAATCTACTCGCCTAACATGTGGTTTGGTTCCATGTCACAAAAAAATCTTTTTCCTTTGATTGCTCATAGATCCGTTTCGCTGACTGAAAGACCCTACCTTAATAGACCATTTTGGTACCATTAACTCATTTTTGACAATTTTGTGGGTTGAGTCCTTTCTGCTTAACTACGTCCAATTCATATTCTTATTTAATATATTGTTACTATGGTTCTGAAGCCAGTAAAATTTTTTTTCTACAATCTTAGTGGAAAGTAGGCTTTTGCGCTCTGTGAAGAGAGTGCAAAATGTGTATTTGCCGAAGACTCTAGTTGCCGAGCAATAAATTACTACTTTGCGCTTTAAAGCGGAAAAGTAATACTTTGTCGCTCGCTCAACGTATATTTAATTACAAATCGGGTAGGCGTTGTTTATTTTTTCTATGGTAACCAATAAACAGATTCTAAAATTATTTTATTTTTATGGTAATCAAGTAAAATATTAATTTTATTAAATTTCAAAATAACTACAAAATATTAATTAAAAATAATAAATAACTATAATTAATAAATAATAAAAATAAATTTAAAAGAACATGTAGACATATGATGGAAATATGTAATAGTGACAGTGATTTCTCAAGTACACGTCCAGATATTTCTGAAGCTGCAAAAATTATAATATTGAAGTAAATATTAACGTCCATTATTGTTTTTTCAAGTATCTTTTAAATAGAAAATACATTTTATAAGATTGTAGAAAAAGTTTTGTGTGTAATTCGAGCACAAAATGACATCGCCGCTCCCATGAGATTAAGGGAGTCGTCGTGCGTCACACATTCTCAGTCGAGTGGCAATGAACCATTTTGCGCTCTTAATACACAAATAACCATTTTCACATTTACCTACAATGAAATGACCAATGAAATGTTTTGTACCCACAGGCCAGTGAACATTATTATATTATACTACTAGACAAAACATAAAGCCAATTTCTAAGCATTTTTCTTGAAGCAGGTAACAGGGTGAGACGGGTGAAATTTAATGAAATAACATAATGTCAATTTTTGAGCAAATGCGACTATAATTATTGCAAGACATAATTTGTATACGTACGTATTTTGAAAATAAAGCGAATACCACTTCCTTTCTTTCAAAATTTTGCAGTTTCCTCTCAAAAAAGTAAAATTTTGTTATCAATATTATATTTTGGCAATAATTATTTGAAAACATTACTATGGATCCAATCAATTACTATATTAAAGAATACTATTAAGGTCGGAACTTGATCGTAAATGGATGCCTCAATTACACATTTTTGTAATTGGTCTGTACAATATAATATATTATACAAAGTATGTTCACTGGTCTGTGTTTGTACCATTTTTATCGCTGTAGAAGTCTGCCCTAACTTTTTCCCATGGTAAAAGTGAAAAAACTACAATATTCTTATGGGACTTGATACACAAGAGTTAAGTTATCTTAATAAAAATTTAGAGATATCAATGAAAAAATAATTTACGCGCACACTAATCTTTAAAATAATAAAATATGTACATGATCTTTCTTAATATTTTCTGTTGGCGCCATTTTGATTTTCAAAAAGTCAAACTAAAAGTGGATTACAATCTGTTTTTATAAAAAACGTTTCAAAATCGAAGACAGTACGATTACAATTCGGTCACCGGTTTACACATTCAATTGTTATACGATTTTCGTTCGATTCGATTAACATTCGATTAAAATCGTATGTCTAAACATAGGGTAAGGCAAATAGGTACTGTAATATCCAGAATAAATATTGGTATTCAAAATCGTTCTTCTAATAGGGTATCTTTTTTTAAAATTTGTAATTTAGGTATATTTTTAAAAAATTTGTGATATCAAAAAATTATTATGAAACTTTTAAAAATATCTGACCGCCTCCTAATTTGAGAGCTGAATCCGCGCCTGGAAGAAATATTACTGGGTACTATTACTGTTAAACCTTTTTTTGACTACATGTGTACTTATCCATTAAACAATATATACACTTCCATTTATAGATATTATAAATTGTAATAAAAAAAGAAAGCAATATTTTTATTATAATTAAACGATAGTACATTTAAATGTTGAGAATAGAAAATCATCTAAACCATGCTTATATCTTCTAAATATGTACATATTTTATTTACTACCTCTGCAAGTGGATAAGTTGATCCACGTAGCTTGATCATTAAAAGTTTATGACTCTTAGAATATAGAACGTCTCTGAGAATTATTTTAGTAGGAATTTCCGGTCATAAGCATTTTAATAATTAGAATATTTTTAATTCCCTGTCTCTTATAGTTATGTTGAAACAGATACCAAGTTTATTATCGGTGGAACATGCTATCAAATGGCACACAGTATTTAATTGAACATTGTTATTAAAGGCTTGGGCCTTATATTTGTGACATTACACATAGATTCCACATTAAATTATATTTGCTACTCCAGTTATTTAACCCCTTTAGGACTAATGACGAGCTCAGCTCGTCATACTAATTTTTAGAAAAAATGCAACTGAAGAGTGTGCATTGTCTTATATCGGTAACTGGAGGCTGTATAGTAAAGAGCGGTCAGATTGTAAATAAATTAAGCAAAACCTACCAAACTTGCAATTATACTTATAGAGATATTAAATTTTTTATCTAAAATATTGGAATATACGGCGGAACTAAAAGAGTTAAGAGTGCTCTGTACCTAAACTTAACTTTTGAAGTATTTTAACTTTTTTCAAAATCTTCACTGTTTTTATCCTACTTTTGAAAGTGTACATATGTCTTTTAAACTTGTTAGAGAGGTCCGTTGAATACTACTGCTAGCTCCTTAGCTAACATTATTGCTTAAATCAGAATTTCTCAACCTTTTTTCAGTCACGGCTCGGTGAAATCTCGGATGATTTTGTGCGGATCGCTCATATATACGATGGCATATGACCATTATCAGTTTTCTAAATTACATTTATATTTAATATGAAAAGTGGTTTTCCGACCACATGGCGAACCATGTAATTTATAGATAAATATCGACACTTTCTTAAGCATTTCAGAAATGTTTAGAAGCAATTCTTTAATTATAAAAAGAATTCCTATAGTTCGGAATTTACATTTAGCTTTCTTTCGACTATCTATGGTCATCCTATCATATTTCAAATTAATATTGACATTTGCTTAAGCATTATAAAAATGTATAAAAGCCGTCCTTTAAGGGGGACCACTAGTATGCCATTTTGAAAACATTCGAAATTTGCATGTTTCGATCGTCTATACCTTTAAAAATAACATACTAAAATTTCAAGTGCATATCTCAAATAGTTTTTGAGTTACAGCCATCCGAAGAGCGGATTTTGATTTTTATTGTTAACTTTGAGGTGCTGAGAAATATTGATAGTTCGAGAGTTTCTGGACGTGGTTGCCAGTCACATGCTGTGGAGAAGCTAGACCCTCACACATTTAAACGACTCATTTAGTTTTACTATGACCGTTATAGTCAGTACATCGTAAATAATTTTAATAAAAATTCTCAATGATTAAAACTAAAAGGTAAAGTTGGGAAAAAACTACATTTTTCAAATTTGCTGCAGTTATAACTCGAAGACAGATCATCCGATCGATTTGATTCTTATTTCAACTTCTTTTATATATGTTTCTTCGTGCCCCGAACTTCCAGTTTTCCGATTGAATTAAAAATGTAATTTTTGCAGACCAAAAATCATCAAATTTTCGCGCAAAATTTGAAACTTTTTTTAAAAACTCAGCCATGTTGTTATATTTCAACTTTTTTTCTTCGATTGAGGTTCACGGCACGGGCAATAACTTATAGTTTAATTTTTAATTTTTTTGATTTCAGGCACTGTGAAGGTCGCTATCACTGCAGCAGTGCGGGAACTCTTTTTGGGGGGCTTTGGGAGATCACGAATAACTCACTGAATTTTCAATTTCTTGGTCCAAAAATTTTATCATGAATTTACTACATATCAGCTAATATATCCTTAAAATATTAAAACATTCCATACAGTAGTTTTCTTTAAAAAAATTCCCAAATATCACCTTTTTTCAGGCGGTCACACTAGTGGTCCCCCTTAATCTTAAATAGAATTATTGTACCTTGGAATCATCTTCGCTATTAGTTGGAATAATATGTGGTTGTGTAATATGAAATGTCGTTTTCCGACCATTTGACCCACCAACAAATTCATGAAAATATTAACGTTTTTTTAAACATTAGAGAAATGTTTAAAAGCAATTTTTTTAATTTTAAGTAGAATTTTATTGTATGGTGGAATCATTTTCGCTATTAGTTGGAATAACATTTGGTCGCGCAAGGTGATATGCCATTTTTAGACTACTTTATTTACCATTAATTCAGAAAAATATCAACACTTTCTTAGGTATTAAAGAAATGTTTAAAAGTAAGTAATTCTTTAATTGTTTTAAATGGAGTTATTAAAGACTCTGCAAGTGAATAATATAATTCTTTAATTTAAATAAAGTTATTAAAGACTCTTAAAATTCCTAGAGACAGATTCTTAAAAAATGAGTCCTGGAATCATTTCCACCATTAATTGGAATCACATTTAGTTATGTAATATGAAATGTCGTTTCCCGACCACTTGGTCTACTATGTAATTCAGGTAAGTATCAATGTTTTTTTTCAGCATTGGAGAAATACTTAAGAACCTTTCTTTAATTTTAAATAGAATTGTTGTATCCTGGAATCAGTTTTGCAATCAATTAGAATAACATTTAGTCGTGTTATGTGAAATTTTGTCGACCATATATTCTCAACAAGTTAACACCGTCATTTTCTTTTTTTTAACAAAGAGGCTGTGCTGTATTGTGATAGTCAAGTGCTCTCATTCACCGTAAATTAAAAGGTTTTTAAGTTTACCTATAAAGACTGCTTTTTTAGAGCCAAAAACTATTTTTGAGCTTAAAGTTGGTCCCTCCGTTTCCCTTTTTGAAACGAGAATGGTTGTGTTGTATCATCATGTATGCTACCATGGACCTTAAATAAAAAAACGAAATTGCAGAACATGCGATTTTCATCGCCAAAAACCTTTTTTTCAGGAAGCTATCCCCGCTATTTTCTTGTTTTAAAAGCAAAAATAGAAATCATAAATAATTTTGTAATTCGTTTTAATTCGCACACTAAAAGATTCACTTTTAGTCCCAAAGGACTAAAAGATTATTTTTCTCCCGCTTTTAAACCAATCAGAAAGCAAAATTTATAGAAATATAACTTAAATTAAATAGCGTTGCTAAGTAATTGAAACTAATAAACAAATTGTAGATAGAGACAGTACTGTACAACACTGTACAACTTATAGATAGAGACAGTTATATTGTATTGTACAATTCCATATTAATTTATCCAAAGTATACTTGATGGAATATTATTTCATACAATTTCTTTTGTTTTAAAATTTTTATAATTTTAAATTATCCGGCATTCCAAAAAATAGTATATACATTGTAATGAACACCCTGTATTTCTTTAATCGGTACTTTTGCAGATGTGTAATTAATTTAAGACGCAAAAAACCGAAACCGCTTCTTGGAAACAAAATGTCTTTAAAACAAGAAATGAAATACAAAATCAATAACGGAAATGTTAGTCTGGCTTACTCGCTGATTGAAACCGTAAATTAAGTTTATATTAACCGTGTACTCATTTAAGTATCGTAATGATGTGAATTAATTCGATGAACGAAATTACCTTGAATTAATTGTCTTAAGCGTTAAAAAAATGTCACGTAGACGTGCCAAAGGCACAGAATAAGTTTAGAGTTATTGATTCACAAAGGAGAGTTTAGTTCCATCCGACCCAGAGCAAAGTTCAAAGTCTTGGTCTGTCCGTCAGTATTGTTGAATAATAATAATTACTACTCAAAAGGGGTGCATTGTTAAAATTGAAAATAATATAATTTGTTGTTGAGCAGTGAATTTTCTGTAATTTGTGTAAATCAAAGTGCCAGTTTTCCAACCTTCAAAAAGAAAGACGTTTTGCAATTGCCGAAATCTACTAATGTAAGTAAAATTTCAATTATTCATAATTGTATGTATTTTCATTTTATTTATTTATTTATTTTTTTTTGCTTATAAAATATTCAGTTATTCTGGATTAACTTTATGAATTGTTCCACTTGTATTTAAAAGAAAGCAATATTAATTCCAAAATTTTATGTGAGATGTTTCAATTATTATTAACAGCTTTGTTGAGAAAAGTATAAAATTGTCTTAAACATCATTACCGAATAAACACATATTTTTTTTTGTAAGTTAAACACTTCAGTTTATTTTGAGTAAACCTCTTTTCAATCAAACTCATCCCCATTGAAAAATTTAAATATATTACAACATCACAGGACTAAAGTGTTTTTTCTTCATCCCTCGTGTGATTTGTTGCCCTCGGACCTTTACAGGCCCTCTGGCAATAAACTTCACACTCGGGCTTAAAACTCACCCTTTAGTCCCTTGGTGTATAACGTACTATTTCCCACGGGAATTATATATTTTCTCGAGATAAAAACTAGCCTATAACGCTATGAAAAACTCTACCTATATATACTGAGCAATATCCTGAGTTAGTGTAAGTCCAGCAGCCATTTGGAGACGAAAATAGAAGACTCTAACTTTTGCGAAATGCATGGTGTGAAATTATAACATATTATGGGAATGTTTTTCTTGTTGAATCGTTAAAATCTCATCATTTTTAAGTCATATCAGCAGACATTATTTAGTATCTTTACTCATAGACATTGAGTTTATTATAAAACCTAAAGATTACCATTATGATTCATAATATATTATGTACTTTCCATTAAATCTGTCTGTGTCTAAACTGCTTTACACGTAGATAGATAAATAATTAACGTATTGTTCAGAGGGATTAAAAAAATTTTAATCTGACAACAAATTAGTAATTTTTACAAACGATTTGACATATAACAATAATTTTGTACATTTTACGTGCAGACTTACGGAGATTTATGATTAATTATTATTTAAAGCTGGTTGAAATGTTGATAATGTGATTAACATTTTATATATATGTATGTGGGTATTACATATTGTTCAATGTATTTAAACCTGGTCCTGTATTTTGTTAAAATTGTTAATTTTACATTCATTGTTTTATTCCAAGGATATTTGCGTTTGCGTATTTGTATGATTATGTGAAGTATAGTGGTTAACCCCTTCACTGCTAATTTTCATAGAAAAAGTCAAAATCGTAGGTATATTATACACCAAGGAACTAAAGTGTGACTTTTAATCTCGACTGTGAAGTTTGTTGCGAAAGGGCTTGCGTAAAGGCCCGAGAGTAACAGTTCACACAAGGAATACAAAAAATACTTTAATCCGTGGTTTGTATATTATTTTTTATGATACCAGATAGTTTAAAGTGACAATTTAACTCATGTAGGTATGTATATCAAGTCCCATAGGAATATTATAGTTTTTTCACTTTTCGCATGGAAAAAGTTAGGACAGATTTTTACAGCGAAATAAATGGTACAAAACATTTCATTGGTCATTTCACTATAAAAGTAAACACGATAAAAACGAAACAAAAATTCGTACTGGTAAATTTGAATAATTTGAGAACCATGGTAACAATGTATTAATTATTAAATAATAATATGAATTATACTAATTTATTTTATTCGTTAAATTATCTTACCGTATTACACTTGAGTTTTATAGTTTTTCTGAATAAATTTGTGTTTTCTACACCTCAAATTTCTTGCCTAAAAGCAACTTAAGCTTCGCTGTCGCGTTTTTTGGCAAAAACTTTTCGTTAGACAAACCCATATTTATTTGAAAAAATATAAGTCTCTCGTGCGATAATAAATGAAAAAAATTAAGAGAAAAATTATGCGTAAATGGCAACTGGAATATGAACGTTTCTGAAAAATTGCTAAATATTGGATAGTTTTGAAAAAATAAACTTCTTCGAGAAAAAGATGTTTTCGTAGAATTCTATCTAATCAAATTCTGAATAAACTACAAACGGCACCAAGCTTAAAATCTCTTTCGAAAAATATATGATAAAAATGTACCGACCTATAAAATTTTACTGACATGCATCCTATTGCACACATTCATATATCGAGCTGTATTGTGAATGAAGAATGAATTGTATTTTATTGTTTGCCATCACACGTGCGTGTGACCTATTCTATGGTTCATTAATTTTCAATATCCTGGACCCATACAATATCTACAATATATAGGTATCTACGTACAAAGGTAAAATGAATACAGATTTCTAGTATTAAACATTCCTACAAAAGATAGTCAACTCGCCTATAACGAGGTGGGTACTCTTAAAACGCGGATTCGGTAGAACGTAGAACAGAAAGTGGAGACTAACGGTACTCCTATTACACGATTTCCATGGAGCGTATGCTTGTTTGAGTGAGTAATCCAACAATGCCGTCGTAGTCGCCACAATCTTGAACGTATATTCCCAATATTTTGTTCTTCGTTACCGTAAGAATAACTACTTGGTGCTGCCGGTGTATTTAAAGTGTTTACTTACACTTCACAAAGTTACAAATTGTTTCCAAATAAAGTGAGACACTAATTTGCAATAATTCTAACAAGGAGATGCACCCAGAGTGAAATTCGGGATTTTGATGAAACTTCGCTGGTGTGTAGTATAGGTAAAAATAAGGGACCCGTATTTTTTTTTATCGGCCATCGTCCACGTTTAGGGGATGAAACCAGCCCCTAAAGTTGGGAGTTCAAATCGTATTTCTTAAGATATCTCGAAAACTATAAGAGATAGAGGAAAACTTTAAACTGATAAAATGTTACTCTTTGAAAGACCTATTTACCTGTATAGGTTAAACCAGGGCTGAGTTCATAACGGGGGCTGGAGATGTGAAAATGGGGGTAACCTGAATGGTTGCACAGCCTGAATGGTTCAATGTATCAAATGCACTGTAATGCAATCAAATTCAACAACTGCCTTTATCTTTTTACAAATTCGTTTTTAACCAAATAAACGCGGTTTATTTCTTTCTCAACATTCATACTACTTTTCTTATTCTTTTTTGTATGTTTTTTAGGTGTCAACCACATTTCCTATATGGAAAAATTTATTACAAAGCACTTGAACAGTGAACGAAAGAGATTACTGCTTTTTGTGGAGCATTCATTAACACAACCACACCAGAGAACTTTAACTTTCGCAAAAATAGGTATAAAAAATATCGAATATGAGTAACGAAATGTACACATGGGTAAATTACCAATTAAGTTAGTACCTACTGAAAAATATATGAATCTTTATCGGAAAGTAAAAAAATACATTTTCATGATGAAAATAAACATAAATATAAAAAAATATAAGACGTATTTGCAATCAATAATAATACTATATAATCTACCCTATGTTATTCTTCCTTATATGGCTTGGGTACCACACATATTTCGAAAAAACGTAAAAACACGTATCCCCTAATTTTTGGTGCTCTTTCTATTTATAGTGGTAAAAATTTGATACATTGAACCATTCAGGCTGTGCAAGAAAATTTACCCCCATTTTCGTCCCTCCAGCCCCCCTTATGAACCCAGCCCTGGTGTAACTTATACAGGTGAATAGGTCTTTCAAAGAGTAACATTTCATCAACTTAAAGTTTTCCTCTATCTCTTATAGTTTTCGAGATATCTTAAGAAATACGATTTGAACCCCCAACTTTAGGGGCTGGTTTCATCCCCTAAACGTGGACGATTGCCGATAAAAAAAAATACGGGTCCCTTATTTTTACGTATACTACACACCAGCGAAGTTTCATCAAAATCCCGAATTTCACTCTGGGTGCATCTCCTTGTAAGTCTCTTATAACACGGTTTTGATAGAACACGGTACACGTGGTTTTCATATAATACGTTACAGAAAAAATTGTTTTTTACTAATGCCATCGTTCTTGTTATGCTTAGTTATTTCGTGAAAATATGAAAAACTGTTCCTAAGTTACAACGCTGTTCCCATATAACATGGGACGAATTAATCGCTTTACAGGAGAGTTGACTATATTATATTATTTGAGGTTGCAACATGTCATTAAAGTTTGTAAAATAAAAGTGGTGTTTTATTTATTAATAGCAAATACGGAGTACGTTCAAATCTATTAAATTTATCCGAGTTTTCAAATATTATATGAATACCAAATTACATGGTTGAATACGATTAAGTTCTTTCCAGACCATTATTTTTCAATGTTCAAGAATTTCAATATGTCACGGTGTTTGTGTTGACATATTTTTTCACATCGACAGAATTTTAAAGGAAAATTTTGCCTTTTTTTCCAATTTTTCGTACAATACTCGTATTTATTACTTATTAAATTACTGCCTATAACCTGCGGCTTCCAACATCTTGCATTTGATTCAAGTTTTTAATCTTAGTTATAAATATAAATTTAGAACCAAATTTTTTTCTTAAAATATATTTTAAAATTTATATTGATTTGGGGATAATTTTGATCTATTTACTGGATTGCTATAAGTCACAGGAAGTTTAAATCAGAGTTAAGGTATTGTGTGTTAATTGTCTGGCTGTCTGCTAAATATCATCGAATTTGGTTCAGTTACTTCGGTGATTCAATATTCCACGGGAACCTTCAATCGAGGTTACCACCACTGTAATCGGTGATTCATCGTAATTGATTTTATATCCAACATGAACGTTAAATTTTGATAAAATTTATCCTGTGTGTTCATTCAGGATATAAGTAATTTCCATAGAAAATTTTACCAAAATCGATTCCGCCATTTTGGTGTGATTAATCAACAAGCATACAAACATCCCAACTTTCATATTTAATATATTGTTATTAAGATACCCTTATATTTTATAGGATATTTTATCTTATTCATTCATTTCCAGTCACCCACGTATTACAGGAATTAGAATTTATATTAGGGATGCCCATAAACAATGATGAAAGTCCTGTAGATATTTAACTTTCATTTTGATTTACTATTGTTAGATATTTTAATATTAATTCAAATTATAATTAAACGTACGGTAGGTAGGTACCTACGAATAACATTTGTATAAATGTAATGGCGAAAGGATATTTATATGTCACCCACAATAAATAAATTCTCTAAATTAAATGTTATTTATTTGTAAAAGGATATAATAAATAATTATTCATGAAATGACTGTTGAATTATTTAAAGGATTTAGAGGAAAAAGTAGTTTTAATTAAAATTTTCAATGAAACATTAAATACAAATAAATGTATCGTTAACTCGTTTTTCAATACTAATAATCCTTTAAATCCTCAAATTGTAATCCTTTGTGTTTTATCGACTTTCATTTAAATAGTTTTTTTTATTTTAAAAAAAAAAAAGTTATAGTTTTAACATTTTCCTCATTACAGAGAATGTAAAAGACATTTATGTTTAATCATTTTTAATCTTGTTTCTTTTATTAGTATTTCTAATAGAAAAAAGTTTCGAGGTATATTCTAGTTTATCTGTCCGATAAATTAATGCATAAAATTGTTCGCTGTAAAATAGATAAGAAAAAAGCTACTTGTTACAATGCGAATATAAATTCTGAAGCTGATTAGAGTGGTTTTCCTTATAAGTATTTGATTTTCATATCCAATTGTAATTTCACTAAAATAAAAGGTATTAAAATTTTTTCATTTAATTGTCAGGCATATTGTGTCCATTGTGAACTCCAATTTTTTTCAACAACGATCTTTCCGCAAAGTATTACTAGTATCAATAGTTACAAGACAGTGAATCAGTAGTAATGATTCATGTTACTGGAGAGTATATAAAACAATTGTTTGTATATTTCAGCGAGAATAGTATGCGCAAAAAAACTATTTATAGTTAAAAAATATACTATGATTTTTTTGAGATTAAATAAAACTGTTTTTAACTTTAACCGCTATGAAATTTTCCCTTAAGAACTAAACTACAGAATATTGTGAAATGTTTGACATTTTCAAATATCTACATTCGTATTTTATTAATGTAAATATTAAATATATAACATTCAGATGAGTATTAGCTATATTTATATTACAAAACTCAGCAGCTAAAATTTCCCTTGTGAATTTATTATCGTCTTGAATAGAAACCAAACGACACTTTGACATTGCACATTTCTATTCCACGTACATAATTGAATACAACTTGTAGTTTATTACATAAATATATTAAATTGATCAAATTATAATAAATGTATATGGCTTAATTTATAATATAGGTTACAATGTGATGTCTGAGATCTCCAATAGAACAACAGCAGATGTAAATATTAAGATTGGAACTGAATAGACAGGCACCTCGAATATTCACAATTATATGTAGCTACACAACTATTTCTATGTTGCCCTAAACTCTAAACTATAGTAATGTCACAATAACAATAAGACAAAAGAGCATATTCTAATAATATGATCTTTGGTTGTATTTTCTTTTCCAAAGTTAATTTTTTTTATGTTGGTAGTTTCGCTTCTTACATCATCACAGAATCGGTGTCCACACGTTCAGTGCGGTTACCGCTTACACAAAGTCTAAGTCATAGTAGATATTGTAGTGTATTTTTCGTGATGAAATATGTTATACTATAAATGCCATTTGCCATATCAAAGCTACCTATAATATATATTATATAGGTACCTGCGTCAATAAAATTGATAAAAGTTCCTGACATCGGTGGACATTGAACCAAACTTTTATAATTATACTTGCAGTGGTATTCAATATGTTACATTAATGTCGACTTTGAATGCAATAATTAGCACTAAACGTGTGAGTTTTTACTTTGTAAAAGAACAGTAGTCGTCTTTTTGCGGAATCCGTTAAATGCGTTAGGTATAAGTATGCAATTGCGTTGAGCAAAATAGCAGTGAGGTTTCATTATTTTTTGAAACTAAATTAAAATTTATTTAAACAAAATTCATACCGTCATTTAATGCATTACTTTTTGTACCAAACAGAATTTTTATAGACGAAACATCAAAACTTTCTTTTTTGTAATAACCTTCACTAAGCATGATTTCTGTTAAACTATTGTATGGATTATTTTGGAATTTTCCAAACTTATCGTTATTATAGTGATTGGTCTGTAAAGGAAGGGTTTAGAAAATTTATTTTTATAAATATAGCACTTTTACTGAAACTCCTTTTCTTTCTTATGATAGTTGAAGACATGAGTGAATAAAGCTGTTATGTAGCACTTTCTCCAAAAGTCATTTTTTGCAAAATTTTAGAATATCCTATACTGAAGTATCATATATTACAATTTAGCCGGTTTCATTACATAATAGTTTTGTCAAAATTCAATAATAAACCCACGCTATTGCATATTGCATGGGAAGTATATCTAAATAAAAATTGTCAAACGCTTTTATTGTAATATTATAAAAATGCTACATAACACCTTCATCCACTCATAGCTTCAGTTTCTTCTTTTGTTAAATAATTGCAAAAATAGAAAATCAGTTTTAATGGTAACCTGTGAACGTCACAAACATTTAATATAAAATATAACATGCACTTTGTAATTGATTAAAGTAATTTTTCTTTATATACATATATATATATATATATATATATATATATATATATATATATATATATATATATATATATATATATATATATATATAAGTTATTTTGATTTTAAATAGTCAGCTAAAATAATTAAAGAAAACAATACACTGTATTCTTCAAGTTTTTAAATTTTAATATTATTATTTTTTCCCTTTTTTAAAAATGTTTATTTAATTACTTTGTTTAGATTTTTTAAACGAATATTTTGTTTCCACTGTATATTATTTTAATTTAAAAAACGGCATGGGATTAATAATAGAACAATTATGGCAACCGTAATTAAATATCTCCATGATACTACGTTTTCATTTTAACTTTATGGTTAAATTAAGATATACACTTTTGGCTTAACACGACACGTTGTCATATTATTTCCTCTGCCATCCTATATAAATACAAATATATAATGCGAGAGAATAATGGTGATGTAGAAGCAATTTAAATTAATTATGCATAAAATGGCAGCCAATGTAGCGTATACCATAAAAATAATGATTGAATATTATAACACAATCGATATGACGTTACGTGCGTTGGTACACGCGTCCTCTTGTCCAACATACATATTCATGAATAGATCATTATTTGTGAGTAAAACTGATTCTCTATCAATTAATTTGAATACTATTTTCACATATTTTCCACTGTTTTCATTTTATTTATTGAGGTATACCCTACGCAAAGCATAGACAATTTTAATGCCAATGCACGTAAATAATATTTAGTGGCAACGGACGCTAATTTTATTGTATCTGCAATAGACCAGTGTTCGCCTACCGTTTTTTGTTAGATTCCTGGCTGAATTTAATATTAACGGTTTAGAGGAACATTACCTCCAACTTAGAAAAAAATATGTATCAAAACATTACATTATTTTGTTCCCATATTACTTATACCACACGGAGAGAAAATTCCTATAAAAATTACTGTGCTCATACTACAATCGATGTGTAACAGGCGAACATATCCAATTTTTGTACAGTAAAATTGGATATGTTCGCCTGTTACACGTCAATTGTAGTATGAGCACAGTAATTTTTATAGGAATTTTCTCTCCGTGCAGGTGTCCCATTTGCATATATACATACGATTTACATGTTAATTTTTAGCATTGGATTCCCATAAGGAAAAAGTTATGTCACAAGAGTGCTTTGAACAAACTAATAATACTAATTTAATATTATAACTATTGTTACTATAGCTTTAACAATAATAATGCAGTAAAATAATGAAATGAATATCGCAATTTTCAAGCAATTCACATTTTAATATAATAAATATTTGTGTCATCTGCTGTAAATTCAAAAAGGCATTTTTTTATTTTCTTGAAAATAAATATTAAAATAATAAAAATACCAAAAAATTATTCTATTGAAGAAATAGTACAGATAATTTGGTGGAAAAAAATTATTTTATAAAAAAAAATTACCAAAGATAGGAATATCTTTATCCAAAGCACTAGTGTGACATAACTTTTTCCTTATGGCAATCCAATGTTAAAAATTAACACGTAAATCGTATGTATACATCCGGCCGGGACACCCAGTATATGAGATTGGAAACAAAATCTAGCTTGCTGTAAAATTTCAAAAATTGTTCAGTTTTTATAAGGAAAACACAAACAGCATTTTGTTCTCAGTTCTTTGAAGAAAAACACAAAAAAATCCAAATTTTCCTGAATCACATTAATTTTTTCCTTATAATAATTGGGACCTTTCTTTTAAAATTCATTGATTTTTATAAAGAAGGTCCGCAAAAAAAAACCAAAATTTTTCGATTTTTCCAAAAAGTTACAAATGATTATAACTTTAGATTCACTAATCAAATTGCATTAAAATTTTGCTTCTTTTAATGTGATATATACAGAATTCTTTTGACTTGGTGATATTCATTAGACTTCAATATACATACAAGGTACACACGTCATCATACGTACACAAAGTCCAAAAGAAAGTCCCAGTACGAACAATTTCCATCCAGATTTTTGATTTTATGGATTCATCAAGACCCGATAAAAACTTCACTTGCGCTAGATGCACTACAGACTATTCCAAAATATAATAGTTTAACCACTTCCATAAAACTAGCCGTCCCACCAAAAAAAAATTGCAAAATCGCCAAAGAGTGGTAGATAAAAAATAGGTGTATTTACTGGTGTTTTTACTGAGAAAACATGAAAAACAAAAGGGACGGCTAGGTTTATGTAAACCTAGTCGTCGCTTAGTTAAAAAAAAGTGTTTTGGGTAATTTAAAGTATGGAAAATTAGGTGTTCTTCGACCATACTGATAAAAATTTTGTAAAATGAAAATTTTAAGAAAAATCATAAAATATTTTAAATCATGGGAGCGCTATGAATAATGTTAAAAACGTTACACACAGCGCTTCCACTGTTTGTTAAATGTTATATATTTTGTTATGTAACTGAATAGAAAAATGTGAAAAATTTTCTTGACGTGCTCAGCACCCCCACCAGCACTATAATAATGATGTTATGAAGATGATAACTTGTTATAAATTTAAATTACCATGTAAATATGTATAAACCGTAAACATTGAACTGCAGTTTTCAACTATTTTGTTAAATGAATGACAGTAAAAAACTCTAGAAAAATGATTTGCTTTTCTTCACAGCGCTCCCATTGTTTGTTAAGTTGTACACACATTATACCATATAATTGCAAAGAAAAATATTTAACATCTTATGATCGTTCGTTGAGGTCCACAAAGTCGGAAGCTTATATATTTGCTACAATATTTGTTACAGATTCAATTACAAAAGATCATGTAAGCTTACTTGAGATTGTTATTATAATACTATAATATACAATCTTGTGAGCTTACATGATTTTTTGTAACTGAATCTGTAATAAAATAACCTTAAAATGTAAGAAAATTGTTCCATTTTTAAACGTTTGATAAAACTATATTCGCCAATAACTGAAAAAACTTTTTCGGTTTTGTTTAATAATAAGAACTACCCTCATCTTTTTTTATTATATATATTTTGGTAGATATATATGGAAACAAGTAAAAATTTTTACATAGGACTGACTTTACGTGCTTTGAGTCTCATTTATAATAATATATGAACAAAACCGTTATATAATTTTTGACGATTTTCAAATATCTTAAACTGCAGTGAAAGTAAAATATTGAATAAAAAACGCTGGCCCCATCACGGAAGTCGAATTTTTCCATTCATCTTCGGTATTGAATGTCTACAGGCGAAATGTGATTGAAAGTCTACAAGCGATTTGTCCTTTTGGTGGTTTCAAAACTGATGATGAGTGTCCGGCTGATCGGGGCTTTAAAAAAGGTTTTAAGTTTTTAAGGGCTGAATCTTAGTAAATTTCAATTATGTACCGATAGCAGTTAGCAGGAAAAAAGCCAACACAATTCGTACGAGGGCATTCCTACCCATGCTTATCCGCCAATTGCCTTTGTGTTTTATTTTTAAATATTAAAAAAAGACCTTAAATAGTAAACTGGAAGGCCTTTATGAAGATATTTTTTCTTTCCAAAAAAATCTAAAATTCCTACTTTATAAATAAACAGTGACATTAATAACATTTTTTAATTACCTAATATTTGTGTATTGCATCTATATATATATATATATATATATATATATATATATATATATATATATATACATATATAAAAGAGAAATACCACTGACTCGTCTATCACAAAATCTCCAAAACTACAATACCTACAAACTTGAAATTTGACATGTAGATTGTAGGTGCCTATTGGGTCGTAGGCGCTCGCTAAGAAAGGGTTTTGCAAAATTTTTTGTATAACCGTTGAAATTTACGAAAAACCGTAAAATATTAATTTTCTATGGCTGTATACAGCAATCTGTGGCCAATTTATCAAAAAATCACAAAAATGTTAGATAGTTGCTAAGCATTTGGAGAAAAATAAATTTGGAATGTAAGGTAAATTTGGAATGAAAAGTATTAATAAGTATTTCTATAGATACCATATAATATTATTTTTACCTATGACTATTATGAAATTACTTATTTACTGTACAAAATACTATTTTCAAAAAATTCAAATAAATGCTTTGATGAATTTTGACTAAATGTTACACAAACCCTTTTAAAATTTCGGAATAAATAAACGTCAGTTTAAAATTGATCCCCAGGAGTCTGAAGCAATAAAAATTACGCAAAATTAAATGACCACCGATACTCCACTCCTAAAAATCTAAATAAGTACGGTTGTCTACAGAAAAGTCAAAAACTGTTAAAATTAGGTAGGTACCTATATTTCTAAAATAAGAATATGGCTACGCTGGAGTCGTTTGACGAGCAGAGCAACTTTCAAAAATTGGTTCACTGGATACGTGATACCTTATGTTCTAATATAGACTTCTAAAGTAAACGGCTGGACTTTGGAAAATAAACGGTTGGATTCTCCCAGATTTTGCTTAAATAATACTGAGATCCTAAAAAATGAAAGCTTTCTAGAATGGATGGATCTTGACCAAATTTTGCTCAAACATTACCGAGGTCATGAAATAAACGAATTTGAAGTTGAAATGACCTCCTAGGGCGCTGGGGACCCAAAAATGGTCTAAAAAAGACGGCGAATCTTGACTAAATTTTACTTAAACATTGATATTTTGAAAAAATTAAGTGATATTAAAATTATTGCCTAGGATTCTGGAGTAATACCAGACGCAATAAATTAATGGCTGGACGAATTAATGCAGGTTCAGAAATATGCGCCAAAACACTCCGACTTCAAAAAAGGTTCGAAATTCAAATGCTTCTAAAATTATCAATATGAGTATCTACGGAAAGATCCCAATGCATGAAAATTAAATACAGTAGAAATTCGACAATTCATCATGCTCGGGGCCGGAGGGGTGATAAATTACAGAAATATAACAATTATGGAATATGTCTGAAAATGAATAATAAAAAAAAATAATTAAATATTTTTACTTATCCCTTTATTTTGAGTAATTCGTTGTTTAATGGATTTTTTACAACTAGATACGATACACTTTAATTTTTTTCTAATTAAATTTCAAAAGTTAAGTAGAAAACCAACTACACTACGTACATTTTTTTTTGGGAGCGACGAATTTTTATAGAATATGATGAGTTACAGAGTGACGAAATATCGAGTTTCCACTGTACACTATAAATATGAATATATCTATTTTAAGATCATTAAATGAGCGGAATGGAATACTAGAAGAAACTGATTTTATAAAGAAATTTAAAAGATCTATAATTTAAATGTAAAGTGAGTTCAAAATTAACCACCAGCACTATCTAATAGGATTAATATTAAACGGTTGGATTTTGACAATATTTTATGAAAATTAAATATGCTATAGAAATATGAATATGGTTAATTTAGGGTTATTAGGCGAGAATTATGCTCAAAATTTTAGAATATCAAATTTGAATGAACCTGGGGATCAGAATTGTCCGTGAAGGCCATCAAATAAGCCCCAAATTAATTGTGATATTAAAATTGTTCCCTACGGTCTTGGTGCCCCAAGCAAGGCCCAAAATGGAAATACTCCTAAAACTACCTATTGATACGGGTATCTACGTACATAAAGGTGCGGAAATTAGCCATGCTATTGAAATATGACGATTGTTACTTTAGAGTCGTTTGAGCGTAGCCAGGCATTATATCTAAATAATTGATGTACAGAATTTCTGAATATCTAATTTAAAATTGATTTAATCATTTGACCAATAATTAAGATAATTTTACGTGGGTAAAACCACGAGCCACAGCTAGTTTGTTATAAAAGTAAGTTCATTTACTTTTAAATTTTTTAAAATTACTATTCGCCTACTTGTATTTAGAATAAAAATGATGCATTTAAAACACATTTAACAATACCATTGAATTCCGATGTAAAAATGGGGGAAGTGAGGGGAAAAGTAACGTGGAATCCCTAAAACGTACTAGCTGGATACTAGCTCAATACATGTACAAAATTTCAGCCATCTAGGTTTCCTTAGAGAGTCTCTAGACGTGTTAGAATAAAAGCAAAATAATCAAGGAGATATTGGCGTAAAAATCGTGGGGGTAAGGGTTAAAAGTTGAAACCTCCAAAAAGCAGTGGCTAGCAATTAACGTAACCTGTACACAAAATTTCAGCCTTCTAGGTTTATTTGGGGTAATTTTGACCCGAACGAATCTGTTAAAATACAAGAAAAATCATGTTCTTTTTGGTTTAAAAATGGTGGAAGTAAGGTTTACGTAAACCTAGCAGTCCCTTTTGTTCTTCATGTTTTCTCGAAAACGGTAAGAACACCTAATTTTTTACTAGCACACCTATTTTTTATCTACTAGTTTTTTGGAATTTTCCAAATTTTTTTGGTGGGACTGCTAGCTTTATGGAGACTAGTTTAATTATTTACATAACTATAAGTCGTTAAAAATACTCCTGTATATCTCGTTAAATTAATCTTGTCAGTTTCGATAGAAGGCTATACAAGTGATATAATAATTAACTGAATACAAAATCAAGTTCGAGTTACCATACATATAGTAGTAGTACAACCAATCAACAGTAAAATTTCGAGTATACGTAATTCACTTTCCGTCCAGTGGCACGTAAATTGAAATATTAAACGTGAAACATGACAACGAAAAAGCAAATTCCAGTTAAATTTTCCCGTTTAAGAAATTACATGCAGAGGTAGGTACGTTATCCACTCATATGTGTGTATATATGTATATTCGTACTCAATAAACCAATAAAAATATGATAAATACCTAATAAAAGTTCAAAAAGTTTTCACATAAATTTTTATATTTCATTGCACGTTCTCACATTTCTATTGAGAATATACACTGAGAAAAAAATAAGGTAATTTTTACGGAAATGTCTAGTAAAAAATTACGGAGCTCTCTGGTAATGCGGGCATAAGTGACAGTACGCAAAGGAGAAAGTACGATGAGTATAGTAAAGATTACTCTATGGCTCTGTAAAATTTGACTGCACAGTAAAAATTACACTGTGACTCCGTAAAAATTTCGGCGCTGTACAGGAAAAATTCTACTCTCTTACCGTATTATTTATAAGGTTTTTTATTTATTTATTAATAAATAATTGAATTAAAATAGTTTAAAAAGATATTGATAGAAGGGTAAGGATTAAAATCAAATTATTAATATTGAAAAAATGTTCTGTGGTTTTTTATTATTGGTGGAGAAACATGTTTCAATAAACATCAATACATATAAAAATCTTAATTGTTATATCTTAATTATTAGTTCTTTATCAATAATAAAATAATGCGATTTTCATGAAACACAAATAAAAATTCGTTGCTTTAAATGTAAAGTCCATTGATAACACATAACACAGTACAAGGCACACACAACAACAAGTGGTCTGTTTTCAGTAGAAGCTGTATTCCAAATGACCTTGGCTTGGTGCGGACCTCGGTTTACGCGTGCCAGAGCAGAAGCAGACAAGCACATAGTCTTCTAGCGTTACGTTATTCCGATGCTTGTGTGAGAGAGATGCCAAAGACAGGTTTCAAGGAGAAAATACAGATAACAAATAGCGTGTACCCTCTACTTTTCCTATAAGCTTAGTAAAAATTACACTGTACTTCCGTAAAAATTCTTCTATCTCTAGTATAATTTAATAAAAATTAAGTAAATTTTCTTGGTATCCACTTGAAATTTTACTAGCCCATCGAATTTTACGGAGCAGTATAGGAAAAATTCTTAAGCTGTACAGGACAAATTTTCAAATGAATCGTAAAAAATAATGTTTGAAAGGCATTTTTTATATTTTTGCTTGATAATTTCCTATCGACTGGTCACTTGAGCCTGGTTTACCGGAGGCAGCTCCGTAATTTTTACTGTAATTTTTTCTCAGTGTACACAGGTAGGTACGTATTTTGGTCTAGACTTTATATATAATACGAATCTTGCTTTGTATGGCATTGATGTTGCCGGATATGACCCGGAAACAGTAAATCGATTTCCATCATAGTTCATGCCATACATATATATTCCACTTTATATTATTACTTTAACGTTAAAGGCATAGATGGGTAGGTATATGTATATACTTTCGATAAGTTGTAGTAAAAAGTACAATGTGATTAAGGTCATTTTTTGTGTGAGTGATTTAAAGCATACACATTTAATTTAATCTTATCGTGTCTTGTTAATTAAAATAAGAATATATCGAAGAAAAAATCTTGATACCCTTATAGTTTCGTCATGGCTGTCGTCATTACATCTTACAAGGAGTTGCACCCAGAGTGAAATTCGGGATTTTGATGAAACTTCGCTAGTGTGTAGAATAGGCAAAAATGAAGGACCCGTATTTTTTTTATCGACCATCTTCCACGTTTAGGGGGTGAAACCAGTCCCTAAAGTTGGCGGTTCAAATCGTATTTCTTAAAATATCTCGAAAACTATAAGAGATAGAGGAAAACTTGAAATTGGCGAAATGTTACTTTTTGAAAGACCTATTTACCTGTGTAAATTAAACCAGGACCGTGTTCATAAGAGGGGCTAGAGGGATGAAAATTGAGATAAATTTTCTTGTACAGCCTGAATGGTTCAATGTGTCAAATTTTTTGCATCATAAATAGAAAGAGCACCAAAAATTAAGGAATACATGTTTTTGCGTTTTTTCGAAATATGTGTGGTATCCAAGCCATATAAAGGAAAAAATATGGTAGATTATATTGCATTATTATTGATTGCAAATAACTTCTATATTTTTTTATTTTTATGTTTATTTTCATCATAAAAATGTAAATTTTTACTTTCCGATAATGAGTCATGTATTTTTCAGTACTTACTTAATGGGTAATTTATCCATTTGTATATTTGGTTACTAATATTCGATATTTTTTATACCTATTTCTGCGAAAGTTAAAGTTCTCTGGTATGCTTGCTTTAATAAATGCTCGACAAAAAGCAAAAATCTCTTTCGCTCACTGTTCAGGTGTTTTGTAATAAATTTTGCGATTTGGGAAATGGGGTTGACACCTATGAAACATACAAAAAGAATAAGAAAAATATTTTAAATGTTGAGAGAGAAATAAACCGCGTTTATTTGGTGAAAAACGAATTTGTAAGAAGATAAAGGCAATTGTTGAACGGAAGATTATTGCTTCTTGTCGAGTATTCATTAACACAAACACACCAGAGAACTTTAACTTTCGCAGAAAAAGGTTTAAAAAATATCGAATATGAGTAACCAAAGGTACACATGGCTAAATTACCAATTAAGTTAATACTGAAAAATATATGAATCATTATCGGAAAGTAAAAATTTATATTTTCATGATCACAAACACAAAAATCAACACAAAAATTAAAAAATATAAAACGTATTTGCAACTAATTATACTGCAATATAACCTACCCTATTTTTTTCTTCCTTATATGGTTTGGATACCACACAGATGTCGAAAAAACGCAAAAACACGTATCCCCTATTTTTGGTGCTCTTTCTATTTATGATCGAAAGAATTTGATACATTGAACCATTCAGGTTGAACAAGAAAATTTACCCCCATTTCCATCCCTTCAGCTCCTCCTATGAACCCGGCCCTGGTTTAACCTATATAGGTGAATAGGTCTTTCAAAGAGTAACATTTCATCAATTTAAAATTTCCTCTATCTCGTATTTGAACCCCCAACTTTAGGGGCTGGTTTGACCCCCTAAACGCGGAAGACGGCCGATAAAAAAAAATACGGGTCCCTTATTTTTGCCTGTTCTATACACCAGCGAAGTTTCATTAAAATCCCGAATTTCACTCTGGGTGCATTTCCTTGTTAGTAGATTTTATAAATTATACGCAGCAAAAAAAATGTTCTTAATTTCTTTAAGTAGGGTGCTCTACCGTATCGAAAAACATCACATGATATGAGATATCGTTAGAAAGAGCTCTTTAAACTTAGGTCTCCTAACCATTTTTAATTTTGAAGCTTTGTTTTCAGTATACTGAACTTAAAGGCGAGGTTTTCTTCTCGCCTGTATTTTCTCAACCGTGGATCCAAGAAATTTGAACAAAGATTCATATTAGCGCTTGATAACGAGACTTAATTGAAATTATTTCAGCAAAGTTGCATCAGGTAGGATAGGTAACCAAATTTTCAATTAAATAAAGAAAAGTCAGTTTAAAGTCATTGTGAGTAACTCTGTAAAGCGATTAAAAAAAATTTTCTCGTAGTCGGACATGTAATGATTAATACCATACGTTAATATTTAAGCGTTTGTTGGCTTTTATTCAGCCAACGAACTATTATTATTATTATCTCTTAAATTATTATTATTATCTTTTAAAGATATTATTTATCTTTCTTTAAAGGACTTGTATTGGGAATTAAATTATTATATGTATAATTGATCTTCATAGTAATATATCTAATATGTAATATTTTTATCTTAAAGTTTGTGAAAAACTCTTCCTGTTGAAGAACTTACCTGTGCTTTGTTTACACTGTCTTTGTACAATTTTTGTGTTATTGAGCGATTTTGACTCAAGCGTTCCCGTCTTAAAAGTATTTTTTTTTCTAAAAATATAGCTGACAAACAAAAGACGAACATTTTTATATTTTTCTTCAAAAATACCGGTGGCGAGCAAATAAAAAATAAAATTCTCATTTCCCTTCTTTCCGAGTTTCTAGGTAATGGACTCTGAGAATAACGAAAATTAACCGCTTCCCAATAAAAAATTATTTTCTGTTATTAAGTCCATACTTTTTTCTGTCCCCTTTTTTTGTCACGCGACTTGGAATGTTTGCTCCACCTGCTCTATTGTAGCAACGCCTTTGGCTGGTATTACTTTTTAACACTGAATGCTCAAGTTGTCTTCAGTTAGGAGACTATATAGTTGCGTTACGTGTAAGTTCAGAATCTCAGGTGTCTCTTAAAAGTCTCAAAAATTATACATTTTTTAAAAACGATAATTGTAGTAACATATTAAAAAGTAAAAAATTTAAGAGTCGCTCCTTTTTACCGAAAATTCAGAATATTTAGAGATATTTTCAAAAAATTGTTTTTGGTTATTTTGAACAAATTTAATTACCTTAATCGTCCAAAATTATTCAGTCAGGTTGTCGACATAAGTATATTTTAGTGATGTAGGTATACAGAATGTCGCTATGCAAAATTTCCAAAATTTTAAATGAAATGGAAAATGACTTTCGCCAATCTGAACAGAACGCTAGCCATTTTTTTAAAATTCTTTTATTTATTATATTTCTATACAAAAAAAAAAAAAACAAACTTAAGTAATGATAAATTTATTTGATTGGATATAACAACGTGGTTATACGAAACTTACGGGTATGAAAACGTGGGATAAAACCAGTACAGCCTTGACTCGTCATTGATTTTGTTTGCAATGTTTTGTAACACAACAAACACCTTATTAACATGTGAGTTTATTTATATACTCTACCTAATTAAATACAATTTAAAAAAAAAAAAAATTACTTCAACAGCTGTTTCTATAAATACTACAGTGCCAAGGTTACCCAAATCAACATTGGTGCAAAGGTGTACGAATTGTGCGATTGTGTATAGTCTCAAGCTCTATAAGTAGGACAAAGTACCAAGAAGAACTTTAACAAATAAAACTAACAAATTTGTCCCTAATATAGATATCTCTAAAATTTTATTAATACTTATTAACCTCTCTATCTTAGGCTTCATCGAATATATTTTAAATGTTTTAGACCACTGTTACAAGAAATTCAAAGCATATTTGATTCATATTAGAAATCTAGAATTCTTCAAATTTTTATCATTTTCGGCCAGTTCGATAAAAATTGTCACGCTTATTAGTTGTAAATCAATACAAATAAATTTTTATTTGCAGTTTGTTTACATGTTAATTAATTACCAATTTTTCTACAAAAATTTGTCTTTTGTATTAAAAAAACTTAACCTTATATTGCACTTTCTCTTGAAAAATTTGAGAAAACTGCTTCTCTTGAAAAATTCACCAAAAAAGTTTTAAAAATTTTAAAGGTACTGATGAAAACTGAAATTAAAAAAAATAATAATTATACATCTTTTGCGGTCAATATCCACCGCATAAAAAAAGGTTCGTAGCTGTATTTTATGCGCTGAACCAACTTAATTTTTTTTTTTTTAAGATACTAACAAGGAGATGCACCCAGAGTGAAATTCGGGATTTCGATGAAACTTCGCTGGTGTGTAGAATAGGCAAAAATAAAGGACTCGTATTTTTTTTTTTATCAGCCATCTTCCATGTTTACGGGGTGAAACCAGCCCCTAAAATTGGGGGTTCAAATCGTATTGATTAAGATATCTCGAAAATTATAAGAGATAGAGGAAAACTTTAAATTGACGAAATGTAACGTGGATTTTATTGTCTTTCGGAAAAGGCAATTTTTTAAGCTATCATACGTTAATTTAGAAGTTGATTTAAATAAGAAAAAAATTGTCTATTATTGTGTTTGTGTACATATTTGCTTACAAATTCATGTAACAGATGGCAACAGTAGTGAGTAAAATATAGAGTCCCTATAATAAATAGAGTCGTGATATGGGTGTTGAACACATTAATTTCGGCATGTTTTGTCCACAGTTTCCGTAAAATACAGTAGAAATAAATTAAATATTATCAAAAATAATTTAGATTAACCTAGAAAGAAATATTAAATTGAAAATTTTTAAGTGTTTGAAATGGATGACATGTGACGACTATTTATTATAGGGGCTCTAATAAAAAAATATACATTTGACAGAGAGGCGTATGTATTTTTAATGGAGGTGTTTTCTTAATTTTATTTATGTGTTTTTTTGAGTTTAATATTAAAATTTGCTTTCAATTCGTTTAATTATTTTATATTAATTTTTTTTTCTTAAAATGTAGCCTTCATAGAAAAAAATAATTTATAAAAATACTGCATAAGGAGAAAAATATTTCTGGGAACTGAAATTTCAGACTGGGACTTGAAGTTGGAGATAATCATGCTACATGTAGCATGAATGTAGCAACTATCCCCTCTCCTTCAAAACGATCACAGAAGTAAATTATAAGAATTTTGTGCGGGAGTACAAAATTCTAAAAAATTACACATAATTATGATTATGGAGAAGTAAATAAAAGTTTCTGTTAAATTTGTTGTCAAGGTAAAGACAACACAAAACCCTAACCATTTGGTATTTGTAACTGAAATTAGGTGGGATACGTTATTGGTAACAAAAATTGTATTTACACATTTTACAGTGAAACATGTGAATAAGATATTACGTACCAAGTTAGGTCGTAAAGAAATCAGGTTTAAAATCTTTATTTAAATTACGGACTAAAAATTTCTCTTGACCGCCCTTACCACATACAACGCAAAATAGTAAGCTATTTATGAGTTTTTAGATTTCGCAAATAAATACTGAACAAGGATCTAATGAAGTAATTAAAATCTGGAGTTTTTTCGATAAGTTTTCAGCATTTACATTAGACATAAACGAAAAAGTTGTTTAACGTGTTTTGAACAAGTGGTTCATCAACTCTTTTCTAGAACCCAGAATGACAGGAATTGAACAAATGGCTGCTAACGTGTTTAACAAAGCTTCATAGCAACATTTCGACTTTTAATACGAAGTATTGGAAAAATAGCGCCGCTTTTACAATCCCTTAGAACACTCGCATATTTACCAACTTTAGTTGAAGTTCACGAAAGCTACCGATTACTAACCAACTAAATGTATTTTGTATTTATTATAATTGAGACGATGCTCAACGATTTTTTAATCGGGTGCCGGCTTTTTAACCGGATCGTTACATTATATGCACGTATCAATTTATTCCTGTGCATATTATCTGGACAACAATTATTAGGTAGATACAACTAAAAACTGTTTGTGTGCTGGTATTTTAGCTATTCCGAAAGTTGGGCTAAAAAATTAAATTTAACTGCCATTTGGAAAAAAGTTACTGTGGGTAGAATTTATAGATCTTTTACTGTAGTGGTCACCGGTAAAATAATTGCTTTCTGTTTCTAAAAATAAATAAACATTTACTGCCATTAAAAGTTGTCGCATTAGTACAGACGGAAAATCTATCAACACTCTCTTATTATTTCTCCTATATTTTCTTTAACGTTTAAGTGTTGGTTTTCCAAGTTTAAATCAACTTGTCGTAAAGCTAATATTGAAAATCAAATAATTAAAACTATTGGTTTATATATGACCTAAAAAAAATCCTCAAGTGTTTATTTGCTGAAAAGGAAAAAGAATATTATTTCCGATTATAGTGAAATAGCTTAGGAATGGTGCATCTAGTAATGACGTTATAAAATAATTTATAAATGTATTAATTTTTTCAGATGTTTTCAGTTTCGTTCTAATAGTCGGTCCACACTATGCAGACTTTTGTTTGTGCAAACATAAGTTTGTGTAATATGGACCGGCTATAACAAAGGTATCTGTAACAAATATAACCAAACATTTCATTAACAACTACTATGAAATTACTTACCCAACAAAATACTATTAGGACTTATCAGCTGTTTTTTAGATACAAGTGTGCGAAATTTTGTGCTTTACACACAACTTTATGTAAAGAACACAGCTTGCTACAATTTTATTAATCTTTTTTTTTATAATTATATTTTCTTTAAAAATTTAGAGGCGAAAAGGTTTTAATTAAAAATCAGATGACGATTGAAAAATGATCAAATTGAATCAACTGAGACTCGAACTCACGATTCTTGATAGCCAGCTAAGGTGTCTTGCCACTACACTACCGATTCTTATGTGACAGTCATTTCATTTCAATAACATATTTTATTCTCTTTAGTGCGAGAGACGGGTCCAAGAGTTAGAAACCCAACCAACCCAGTTTGATAATTTTTCATTCATTATATAAATTTTAATTAAAACAGTAATAAGGGTAATACAAATTAAAATAAACTATGTGTTAAAGTTTCCGTTTAGCTGAACATTAATTGAGCATGCGAATATTAACAAAAGTTCTGAAATTAATAATATTTGCAAGCACTTGTAATACTGAAATTAAAAAAAAGGAACGTTAAAAAATTAACATGAAGTCAAAATGAGGTAATATCTATTAGGATCTGTCGAATGAGGGTTTGACATCTGGTGTTTAAAAATCAAACTATTCTTAAAGTGCATTCGCTGAAATGTCATTAATGATTTGAACTTTATACACAGAGAAAAAATTCCAGTAAAAATTACTGAGCTGCCTCCGGTAAACGAGTCTTAAGTGACCAGTCCGTAGGAAATTATTAAGCAAAAATATAAAAAATGCGTTTCAAACATTATTTTTTACGATTCATTTGAAAATTTTTCCTGTACACCTTAAGAATTTTTCCTATACACCTTAAGAATTTTTCCTATACAGCTGCGTAAAATTCGATGGGGTAGTAAAATTTCAAGTGGACACCGGGAAAATTTGCTTAATTTTGTGTAAAATTTACTGAAATTATTATAATCTATACTGAGTTGTTGTGTATTTCATAGCAAGTATTGCATAGAACAGAATAAACAAAACAAGTACGCAAGCGCAACCACCACGTAACCTGCTTGAGGTCCAGAGAGCACCTTGTTAGGACAATACACGACATACAACCCATACAAGTTGGTCGGTTCGTCAGTTGTGCGTCATTATTATTTAAGTATTGGACTTTCCATTTAAAACAAAAAATTGTTGTGTTTCATGAATTTTTGGTTAGTTTTTATTTTAATTCTTGTGTTTTTTTTATATGTATGTAACCTGATATGTTAATTGAAATATGTTTTTATACAAATTATTGTAATGTGCTTATTGTTAAAAATTTTTATCATGTAATATTTCAAATAAAGAATTTATATATTTTTTTCCACAAATAATAAAAAACCACAAAAAATTTTTTCTATATTAATAATTTGATTTTAATGCTTACCCTTCTATCAATATCCTTTTAAACTATTTTAATTCAATTATTTATTAATAAATAAAAAAAAAACCTTATTTATAAATAATACGGTAATTTTTACTGAGCCGTCGTGTAATTTAAAATTTTTACTATAAATTATCGTAGTTTTTACTTAGCCTGTCACTTATGTCCGCATTACCAGAGAGCTCAGTAATTTTTTACCAAAAATTTCAGTAAAAATTACTGTATTTTTTTCTCAGTGTAGATCTACATTTTACATATGTACAATATTGATTTATTTATTCATTGGCAGTTCTCCAGTTATTTCATGACGTTTACCATTCAAATTTGACGTTTGGATACTGTAAATTGTAATATTCACTAACTCATTCACTCATTTTTTCATATTTTTTCTACATTTTAACTGTTTTTTAGATACAGAATTCTTTCTCCTTCAACAAAATTTCTTTGTTTTAAACTTGTGTCAACTCACTCATGTACCTACAAATAGTTTTAATATGTACACACACACACACACACACACACACACATATATATATATATATATATATATATATATATATATATATATATATATATATATATATATAATATAAATATATATAATTTTATCTTTTTTCCTTTATATTTCACTAACTATTGCATATAAAACTAATTTCAATGCACTTTTTCGTCAGCCATTTTTATTAAGTGACGCCTATTTGACAGATTTCAAAACTAGTTTTCTAAGAAATATATTTCGCGCGCAGCGATATCGAAGATTAACCTTAAAGAAAACCACTTGGATGAAGCGCGGTGCGTAGATAATTATAAACATAAATGAAAGTGACATCTAGTAATAATACGCCATATACGTATTCACCTACATTTAAAAGCTTGTAAACAGAAAATTAAGTGACAGCCCATCTCCTTTTGTACTTTAATTAAAAGGGAATTGACGGAGGCAAACAGGAATACATATATTGATTGCTTTTCCATTGTATACTTGATTTTCTTTTGAACAATTTGTACGTTATACTAAACAGTGTCACCTATACATTCGTGTTTTCCATATAATTTCCCAAATTAATATGCTAATTAATTTTCAGAAGTTGTTACGCCAAATCAATCACTTGGTGTTAGTAATAATAATTAACAGTTATAAATTTCATGAAATATTTATGTAATTAGAACAACCAAACTTGTTCAAAATAAAGTTATCATCTATACAATATAAGCAATGGACTGAATCCTTAAATTGTTTAAAAATAGGTCCATGTAGGAAGGGTATAAATTTTGATCGGATCGAACTATGTGCAGTACTGGTAAGACAATTATTTATTAATATATACAAGGATATATCTACCAGTTTTAATAAATAAAAATTGTTTAAAAGTTTTTACTTTAAGGCATGGTTTTAAAATTAAGATAAAGTTGATGTAAAAGTTTGTAAAATGGAATCTTTTCTAAAGAAAGAAAATTATTTTTAAATTTTACAAAACACTTTATAAAGTTTTCTTCTTATCTAACATAGCATGTTATGAAAAATTTGATACGTAAAAGTTTTTTCATTTATTTTGTTGTGTTTATGCCTGTTGCCACGTTTCCTATTGTTAGTTTAAGAATGTGAGTTACATGTATAGCTTATGCCGAATTTACACGGGTTTAGTAACTAAAGCAGGTTACCAAAGCAAGTAGCTAAACTAAACATTTTTTTTTGTTTAGTGGGTGTCCACACACAATTAAGTAAATTGATTTAGTATTTAGTTGTAGCAGTAATACATAACCTGGTAAAACTAAATTAAAAGTGGCACATAATCGTTAATAAATCCGTTGTGCACTACAAAAATGTATCAAATATATTCATAAGCGATTTAATCAGGAAAAAAACGTGACATTTATGTTTAAGCTGACTTATTGTTAGTTTGATCTATTATTGTAATTATATATGGTTTGTTTCAAAATATCCCATAAAAACGTAAAAAAAATGTTTCATTTTTTCTTACATTATTAGATGAATAGAGGTTGAATAGATGAATAGAGAGTTTCAATTTTTACCGAGTTATCTTCAATGACTTTTTTTGATATTTACAATTTAGATTACAATGGGTATGAAATATCAAAAAAATTATTAAGAGATTTGAGCGTTACTTTATGGTATTCCATATTTATATACCACTTTTATTTTGAAACTGTGACAATATTGTTTCGAACCGTCATGTCAGTTTATTTTCAAACAGAATGTTGGAAAATGAACTGACGGTTCGAAACAATATTGTGACAGTTTCAAAATAAAAGTGGTATTTTTGCGAAGTAAAATATTTGTTAATTATTTAAAAAAAAAATATTTGCAGTAAATCTGTAAATAAAATCTGATAATAGTTACGCGCCAATATTTGTATATTCGAAGTCTACAAAACACTTTACTAAACTTATGTGTTTACACGGCTATAAATAACAACAAGTTTAAAAAAATTAGGTGGGGATAAGCTACTTGCACAAGTAAATAGAACAGGCTTTTATTTACTTGATTAAACAGACTACTAAATTTCTTACTTGCACTTGTACTAAATACATCTGTCTACATGACAAAAGTAATTAAATTTAGTAACTTGCTTTAACTACTAAACACGTGTAAATTCGGCATTAGTTTATTTTTCATTAATATTGTCATTCTATTTTTGTATAAGGTTTCATGTATTGATTCGAAACACAATGGTATTATTTATTTATTCATTTATTTTTAAATAATACATACAACGAATTTAATTTGAGAAATTCAGAATACTTAATTAAATTAAGTGAAATCCTATTACGGAAATATTTCTTTTTAGTACGCTGAAGCATATAATATAGCACATATTTCGTGAGTCAACCATACGTAGTAAGGTCCTAAAGCTTTCGGACTACCCATTTTAGATTAATCGGTAATACATTTTTTTAGTGTCATTCTATTGGGAACCTAATATATTATTCTATAAGGCTGTAGTATGTAAAGCTTTTAACAAAGGAAGGGACAACGCCATCAGAAATCACGAAACGTTTGAATGTTGTGTACGGACACTCATCATCTTCATTTTCCTTTGTGAAAGAATTTGAGAGGAAAGAAATTTAACAGTAACAGTTTAACAGTCATTTTGAGGATAAAAAACAAAACTATTTTTTTAAGGATATAGAAATGTATGTGCGACGTTGTGAAGAATTCTTAGTCTCCTGGCAGCTCCAAAAACGGGGATTAAACTTAAATATTGTAAATAAATTAGGTAAATGTTATTAGAGTACTGTAATAAATGACTCCGTATATTTTTTAATAAAAAATAAATTCCCATTTTTTTGTTGTGTATAATATTATATACTATATAATTACTATAAATACTGATACATATACTACTAATATAATATATAATATGTATTAAACTGTCGTAAATGACTTCGAATATTTTTTTTAATAAATACTAAATTCGCAATTTTTTTTTTATTTATTTAGGTAATTTTTTTTAAATTTTTTTTTAATGCATGTATACCTACACTATATAACTACTAATATATATACTACTAATATAATATATAATATATATTAAATAAATAATAAATTGCTTAATAATTAAAAATTTAATAATAAAAATAATAAAAATTGTTTAATAATAAAAATTAATAAATTGTTTAGTTTAATAAATTTTGCTTAATAATAAAAATGAATATAAGAAATTCTCTTGTGTTAATTTTAGTTTTTTACTCATTTTTTCACTTTCCTGGATGTCTTTTTTTTATAATGGCCATAAAATTGATAATTTTTAATTTTTTGACTGGCCACTTTGAAATAGTGTGAAATGTCATCAACTTGAAATAAAACTACTTGTCAAAGCTTATGCATGAAAAAAATGTGTGGCCGGAATTAAGTCCATTTTCGTCCCTTGTTTGAAGAACTACCCATATATTATAATACACATATATGCTCTTTAAAAGTGGGTGAAATATCTTAACAATTTCGGGATAATATTTTTACTCCTGGAAATCAAACCATATCCATGCATGTGGATAATTTTGAAAAGAATTTGGTATACAAGAGAAAGTGACCAAGTCCAAATTTTCTATTTTTTAATATTTTAGTTTCTAAGCCCATAAAATGTAACAGAATATTCATTTTTAATAATTAAATATTAATTATAATATACTAGTATTTATTTAGTATATTATAATTAATATTTGATTATTAAAAATGAATATTCTATTACATTTTTTGGGTTTAGAAACTAAAATATTAAAAAATAAAAAATTTGGACTTGGTCACGTTCTCTTGTATACCAACGTTACCATTTGACTGTTTTATTTATAATCGTATTTGAAAATGGCAAATAAGAACAGAATCGGAACAAAGCACTAACTAGTTCAGGGGTGGCCAACCCAAATGATCTTGCGGGCCACTTTGGAAGCACATCATAACTCCACGGGCCGCATATAAAATTATGTGTTCCCATATATTATGTATTTTTTTAATACATTGGTTTTCACTACCTTGGTCATTATAAAATAAATATATTTTGTATAAGTGTGATGAATCTTGCGGGCCAAAAAAAGTTCAAGGCAGGCCATATGCGGCCCGCGGGCCGCGGGTTGGCCACCCCTGAACTAGTTCATGGAATAAATGAACTATTGTTGACACTTTTCACGTTACAAACAAATGAAAAAGTATGAACTTAACGTGCTAGAATTTCTAGGTTAAAAGTACTTCATACATAGTCATCAGTAGCAAATATATGTACACCCAATGTCGTTAAGAATAGTTAAAATAGTTCAGTACACCACCATGCAAATTACGTTTATATTTCTTAGTAGGTTCAATTTGGATTAGATGAGAGCAAAAGTAAATCCGTAGCCAAATGTGTTAGCCGAATTTCTAAAAATTTACTTGTCTGTAATCCCGTCAGTGACCGACACAACTCCAGATATTTTATGTAAATTTGATATTTATGCTTCCATTTTATTTGTTCAGTACTGTATTCGTATAGAATAATAAATTTGGCTCATATTGCACCACCATATAAAGTATGCAGAACGATAAACTGTATAGGAAACAATATTAAAATGCAGTGTTTCGTTCTATCAAGTGTGCTTCGGGTTTGGAATATTTAGATGTAGAAAATCTTTCACTCACATACTAGTTTTATTTTATTGTTTGACTTGGTTGTTTGTTTGTTTCTCTGTCTCTTTGGTCTATACATGACTCTAATCGTTCTCAATAAAATGAATCGGTACATACGAACATAAAAAATTGAACCAAGGTATGTAAAAAGATTTATTGTATTTATAATAAGAATTTAGATACTTGACTGTAAAACCTACCAGCCTTTGTCGATATTATTGTTCTATTTTTCAAGACCTGGACAAACCTAATCACCCAATCAGAGTCTTAATAATCATATGGCTCAACTTCAATTTCTTCAATTTTTCATCGTTCATATTACTAGCACTTTAATAAGTTTACATACAATTTTTTCAACTCAGTGGATTTGAATTATGTTCCCTGGTTCAAATACGAGTAAACAATAATCATGCCATGTCCGTTTCTATTGATCCTGAAAGATATAATAAAGTTTCTGAATGGGTTATTTTTCCAATAAATAATTTGTTAATTTAAAATAAATTAATATTTCAGGTGGTGTAGAGTAATATGCTCCTAAGGCATACTATCCACCACTTTTTAAAAGTTAATCAAAAATACTTAAATAATATAAAAGTACACATAGGAAAATTAGAAGAGTTTCCTGACCGAAAACATAAAAAGCAATTTTATAAATTATTTTTCAAAAATTACATTTTTTACAAGACTATTTTGCAAAAACTTCTGCAAATGAAACCAAGTCATTCCTTATGGACCTTATAGTACGTTTAAGCTGATATATATTAATAGTTATACACTTATTGTTAGACAATTTCAAAATAAGGAACACAAAATATGAACAATTTAATAAAACAAACTCATTTGCATTTATTTATTATCTCATTTATATTTAAAAGTGTTGATAATAATTTGCATACTATTTTTTTAAAACATTATAATACGTTCAGATTTACAATCTTTTGCTAACTTTTATTGCAAAATACTTTTCATAAATAACGAACAGATGCAACAAAAGAAACTTAATTTTGACTTGATTCTAAAAATGTATATTATACAATTATTTCTTATGCGCTTATCTCAAGCACAAACTTTATTTTGCTTGCAGCCCTACCTTATACAGTCTGTAACACAAGAGCGTCCGGTGGACTGTTTCAAGAGAAAACTATTAGGAAGCTTCACTACTGTAATATTCGTTGAAGAGTAGGATAGACTACTACGCTTTGTGCTTGAGACGTCAGTATTACTTTGTATTTCGATAAGAACACAACATTTCTAAAATCAGTGCTTTATATGTAAAATGTTTCGAAACAATGTTCTTATGTAATCACAGTAAAGTACCTAAAATGGTTTATAAAGCTGCTGCTAAATATATACACAAGTCAGAAGACTTTGTATGGAAGTGGGTGTTGCGATATAATGATCAGAAAAACGTCAACGGTTTTCCCGAGAAAGAAAGAACGCGAGGGTCTTCTGAAAAAGAAGATAAAACCATTTTCAAGTTATTTCAACGAAGTCTTTTTTGACACTGCGACAAGGAAAAAAGTTATTAGCCAAAAAGGAAGCTAATATTAGTATAATGACTCGTCGGAATAGGCGATTAAACGAAGCATTTCTTAGCGTAGTACGATGCTGAAATCTTTTTTCAAATCGGAGCATGTAAAAAAGTGACGCTTGTGGGCTATGCAAAATTTGAATTACGATTGGAATAATATAATTTTTACTGAGGAAGGGTTTTTTTCACATGGGTTTCTACCAAATATACTTGGTCTTTTATTAAAACAGGTAAGCCGCCATATCCGAGCTTTCTGGCGGTGGTTACCGCAATAAATGCAAAAATCTTATAAAAATTATGCCAAAACGGTGTCCACGAATTCTAGACAATAATGAAATCTGGACAACTTACTAATGTAAGTAAATGCGTAATACCGTAAAACCGTCTAGACCCGGACACTTTGCACCAATCTTCAAAGTAAATCATTTCTACATTAACATGCAACAGTAAACATTTGTTCTTGACGTCATTAGAGAGAGAAAAACATCCTCTAAACAGCTGTACCAATACAAATTACGGATTTTAATTTTTACTATCTCATTTTACAGGATTACTATCCTCCAGTTTTTCAAAGAAATAAAATGTGTGTCTAACTTAGACATGTAATTTTCGTCATAATTGTCATATTGTTTTAGTTTTGATATGCATGTGTTCAGAATTTTATCGCGCATCATTTAATGATGTTCGAAGTTATATTCGATGTATAATTTATAATGATGTTTGAAGTTATATTCTGTATTATATTCTTTATAATACAGATATAATTATGGTACAGTCTATTTAAGACAACATAGTAATGATGGTCCTATGGCGCAGTCGATAAAGACACGGTTTTGATTACATTGATAACAAAATACACTTACATTGGTACCTACATAAAACTGTTATTTAGTGTTTGTAACAATAATATACTTACTAGAATGATTTTGTTTGTGTAACTAGACGAATTTAGCGCTCCAACAACTTTTTTTAGTCATCATGAACATTTTTTTTATTTGTGGTAACTAAAAACTAAATTTGGTAGTTTTTAATGATGACTAAAAATTTTTTTCACTCTAAATAAGCGGCCAAGCGCGAAATAGATCAAATTCAACTTTTTTTTATTCAAGTATATTTAAATCTGATCTGAACTTGCTTGTTATATATGCAGCAAGAGATCTCATGTAGGCATATACCTAATACAATTTATATGCAAAGAATAAATTAAGCTCTACAAAAATGTAGGTATGTTTAGCGATATGTATTTTGTTATATTAAATAGAGAAAATCATTTAGCGACAGGAAATTAAATTTAATAAAATTTTTGGAAAATTAACAAAACTATGTGCGTCTCTTAATTGTTAACTATGTTGTCACTGTCATACTGTAACAAAAATAATAAATTAGCGTATCGAAAATTAAATTAAATATTTACATCCCATCTGGCTTGTTTAATTTGCTTCAGTCATTATTTTAAATTGCAATTATACGGATATTCACAGCCTCACAGGTTCTATCAATATAAATATGTATAAAAACATTTACATATTTAACCATATAAAACATTTTAGCTAGTGTTACCAACTGAAGTAAAATAAATAAATATAAAGGTAGGTACACTAAATTTATTTTTTCGATAGTGTTGCCGATAAAGAGGCTCATAATAAGTTTGCATAATCATAAGAATTTTGTTCATTTTCATTCAATATAATATAAGGATTACGAAATTTTGTTTGCAAAAGTACCTATATAATAATATGTAATCCCATAAAATTTTCAGTAACTTAATACTTTGGGTGAATTCTGATACTGAAATCTTGTCTTATTGATTGCATATTAAAAAGGAATTATGCTTGCTAAAATTTAGGTTTTTTTGTGATTTTGGTATGTACCTAAGTAGACGAGCCTCAAATATTTGTAAATGGTCTTTTGTGGTCATATTATGGTGTAAACTGGTTCAGTTTAACTGGAATGGCTTTTTATTATCTCTCTAACGCTCAAGAAAGTGTCGATATTTATCTGAAATACATGGTAAACGCAGTGGTCGGAAAACGACATTTCATATTACACGATTAAACACTATTCCAACTAATGGCAAAAATGATTTCAGGATACAATAATGCTATTTAAAATTAAAGAACGGCTTTTAAATATTTCTCTAATGTTAAGAAAGTGTCGATATTTATTTGAAATACTTGGTAGACGTAGTTGTCGGAAAACGACATTTCATATTGTACGACCAAATGTTATTCCAAGTAACCACTTTTAAATATTTCTCTAATGCTTAAGAAAGTGTCGATATTTAGGTACCTGAAATACATGATAGATGAAGTGGTCAAGAAACGACATTTCATATTACACGATGATTCTAGTTTACAATAATTATATCTAAAATTAAAGAATGGGTTTTAAACAATTCTTTACGGCTTAAGAATGTGTCGATATTTATCTAAATTATATGGTAGACGAAGTCGTCGCAAAACCACATTTCATATTATGTATAAATCAGGGCTTCTTAAACTATGGATCGCGACCAAAATTTTTTATATGTACATAAGGTAAGAGCACCAGTAGCCGTCATTGAGACAATAGCCGTCAAGTATCAGTAAAATGAAAAATATTAAGATATTAAACATACATATATTTTTTGTGTTTCCTGCTACACGTTCTGGAAAGTATGCCCAACCGTTATTCCACTTCTGATAGCATTTAGTTAGCATTAGATATAATAACGACTCATTTGAAAGTTAGTGTTTGTAAAATTTAAATTATTCACTAAAAATCTTAAGTTTTAGCTAAGGTAAGCACTAATTTAATTTTACTGTAATTTTGGTTTAACGAAGTTATATTTTTTTTGTTTCCTGAGGTTTATTATGAACTAAATTTTGTTAATGAACTAAGTTTTGAATTATATTCACAACAATACGAATAAGCTACTGACCAGTACCCGTCATTATTTTCTGTAACAATTAAATTTTAGTAGTCCTTGTAAAATAATGTTGGATACTGGTACCCTATAGTAACGGTTTTCGGTACCGTCTTTTTTGTAGGTAAATTTCAATATAAAATACAGTAATGAAGAAAATAAGTGTTTTTAATATATTATTCGTTTAAAAAAAATGCCGATTGCTATTGTAGTCAAACAATTTAGTATACCGCAGATAATTGTCAGACCACATTTTCAGATAAATTAAAAGGAAAGTAGTCCATATTATGTAAAAAGTGCCTCCACAATTATTTTAACCAGCAAAGAAGATGAAAACATAGTAAAGTGGATGATACATTTGAATGAAATTGTGATCCTTAACTGCTAGACAGTAGCCACCTAATCCAAAACTTGAAAAAATCCATTTACTCATGGTCGACCTGGATGAAAATGTTTCTTGTCTTTTTGCAATAGACATCCGGAGTTATCTAAGCGATTATCTCAAAACTTAAGAAAATCAAGGGCTTCGGTAGCGCAAAATATCAAAAACCGGCTTAAGGAATTAGTGAATCGGTTTGAAATTTTCACAGGGGCCTTAGTATTTAATGAGGAACATTCTACTAAATTTTCAATCGTCTCGTAGCATTTTGAAATTCCTCCGAAAAATCCTCAGAATGTACTCAGCTCTTGTAGTCAGCTGAGAGCTATATAGTTTGATATATTGTACAATCAGTTGTAGTGATAGCTATTATTTAACAAAGATAACTATTTATTTACCTCATAGTTTGTTATACAACGCAATTATTCACGAATTTCTAATTTCATGTACTTTTATCTCCGATTGTACCTCTCAAACATCCTTAAGGAAATTGAAGAATATTTTAAGAAAGAATAATTTATAGAAATTTTGAAAAATACAGAGCGTCTTATTGATGTATGATGGATCAGTATCTTTTTGAGCCCGACTAATAACCACGTAATTGTATAGAAAGGACAAAAATCAGGATATAATGTTATTAATTCCAATGAAAAAGAATGTACAAAAACAGCTTTTATGGATATTATGGATAATGCTTCAGAAGAATTAGCATCACGAATGGTTGTACTAAAGTTAAAGAGACTTCTAATAGAATCAGTTCAGTGTCAATCTAAGCAATATATCTGCAGGAATTGTAGAAAGGAAATAACAGAATCAAATAATTTTTTTTAATAAAGCTTTATCCTTAAGTATTTTAATTATATAGCTCAGTTGTTTAAGATCATATTCTAAAGAATGACGGATACTGGGTCTCTCCCCTGACGGATACTGGAACATCGTTAATTTTTTATGGCCGGGTACTGGTACACTACACATTTTCCTTTATTTTTATTAATACACATATTTATTATAAAAATGTTTAAATAAATTAAAATATTTCTGAAAGATCATAAAATGTTGGTTATTTCGTATAATTATGAAGGAAAAAATAATCAATAAATCCTTACAAAATACCTACTTATATAATTATCTCTATTTGGGGTCGCAAATGAACAAAGTTTAAGAAGCCCTGGTATAAATGAAATTGGTAATTGAAGTCTGGACTTCAAAAACAGGCTAAGTGCCAAAAAAAAAAATTTTAGCATGCTGTCTAAGATTGTTGACAATGGCACTTAAATTCCTTTTTCGGGTCTCTGACGACATTTGACGTATATATGTATAATTATTTGGTATAGAAGTTGTTCTCTCAAACAAAAACGCAGTCTCCTTTATTGTAATATATAAGTACGCGATCTCCTTTATTATAATATATAAGCACGCGATCTCCTTTATTATAATATATAAATATGCCATCTCCTTTATTATAGTATATGAGTATGCGATCTTCTTTATTATAACTATAGATATATGATCTCTTTATTATAGGATCACCTGCATACACTGACTTAATGATAAATTTTACATGTCTGAAATTATTATGTTCAGAATTGTATTTTTCTAAAGAAATATTGTTTATTTTGGCCAATTGCAAAAAGGCTTATAAAATGACTAAGGATGACTCTATAGACGCCACATAATGCGCATGTATGCATCAAATGACGCGCAAATATTAACCAATAGTTATACGTCAAAATGACGACATGCAGTCTTAACGAATTACAAATAGTTTTTTATATTTATCCTTTTGAAGAAATTTAACTAGACACGCGGAATAAATGCGTAACCAGAATTCAGACTAGTTCTCAGCACATTAAAATGTAGACGCTAAAATTTTGTTATAAAGAAATTTAAAAATAAAAACAAACAAATATAAAAATGTTATTGAAAATATATTAAAATAAAAAGTATTTAAAAATGAAATAAAAAGTATTTTATAAGAAAGAAAAAGTGAATTTATATATATATATATATATATATATATATATATATATATATATATATATATTTTTTTTTTTGTGAAAAGTTATTTTATGTATTGCATTTCCACATTGTCCATTGTGAAAGTATAAAAGTTGAAAATATATTGAAGATGCATTAAAAGAAGAAATATATTTGTGTATTATTATTTGGCCTATTATGGAATTATGAAGAAAAGCTATTGTTAAAAGTTATAGAAAATGATGTTTAAGATTTTATAAGAATTGAATCGATGTATTTTACAAGTATTGCAAGGACGCCATTTTGATTGTATGTTTTTTGAGTAATGTTACAAGGGAAAGTTATATTTCTGAGGAAAGAAATTATTTGGTAATTCTTATTAATGAAAAGAAGAAACATCGTATGGTAATATTTTTCCTATCCTGAATATTACTTCCTTTCTAAAAGTTATTTTGTCGAAAAGTAAACATTTTCCTGATATCAGTAAATTCTCCCTACCACGCAATACAAGATCCCGAGCATAGCATTTCCTACCACTGAACTTTAACACCGATGTGTCACGGACTACCACCTTTTCCGTATATGATCATCTACGTGTGGATCTCATCTCCAGAGGGTATTCCATATCTGGACATACGATTCATCGTAAGCGTAAGCCACAACGTATTACACCTGGCCGCAGGCCTAACTCAATTTTTCCTGTTTTTGAAATCTAGTCTTCAGTTATCATATATCACCATAATATGGTACTGGTTCGCACAAAATTATCTGAGATTTTATGGGACCGTGACTGAAAAAAGGTTGAGAAACGCAGCCATAAATTTATCTCACTTTACTCTTCATAATTTATTTTTATAAACGTAACATTAAGAGCATACCTACTAATTTTTAATTGACTTCATACGTTTACCTTAAATTCACGGAAAATGAGACGCTTCTTTCATTCTATTCAATATATATTTTTGTATCTACAAACGAAATCTTAGTTTCAAAAGCTAATAATGGGCCCGTTTTTGCCCATTATAACAACATTCAACAAATTCAAAATAGCGGGTCCAAAATGGCGGGCAAAAATAAAAAAATTAGTTTTATGGAAACAAAAAATGGTATAAAAGGTTTCCAAGGTCGCTGATTTTGAATTTGATATTATTTTTTTGAAAATTCAAAATGGCGGACAAAAATAAAAAATTAGCTTTATTGAAACAAAAAAAATGGTATATAAAAGTTTTCAAGGTCGTTGATTATGAATTTGATATTATTATTTTAAAAATTCAAAATGAGGGGTCCAAAATGGCGGACAAAAATAAAAAATTAGTTTTATTGAAACAAAAAATCGTATATATAGGTTTTCAAGGTCGCTGATTATTAATATGAACTGAGACAAGAAAAAACTGAAATTGGTGTAAAAAACGAAGGCGCACAGTGGGGCAAGAAATTTATTTTTTAAAATAATCTACATACTTCATACTTTGTTGCAAAAAAAGCAAATCATCCAACTCGATTAAACTCGTAACTATTTCTTATAAATAAACACACTAACAATGCAATATTTCTCTGTAATAAGTACATTCTATAGAAATATTAAATTACCCTGTACGACATATCCATAATGATTAACTCACCTTCATTTTCAACTTCCATCACTTTTGATTTCAAAAACACATGTGCCAGCAAATGTTATTAATGAAATATTAGAAGCTGCGTACGAGACAGATGCTCAGTTAGCCGTGTTTGAGTTTCTATTATCTGGTAATGCAGCCGGTATAATGGACTGTCGGTTTGCATCGAGGTGCAGTGGTATCCCCCCTATAGTATTACGAGATAATTAGTTCAAAATTACAAACTTCACTTTTCTCATTTTTGTCCGTTTTTTTGGAAATTGGACCACTGTGCAGCGATAGTATCTGCAATCACACAGAATATATCAGAAGGAATGCTACAATCTCTTTTCTGTAATCACCAGTGTGCATTTCTGAGCACGCTAGGCTACTTTGTATACAGTTGGTCAGTGGCAGTGAGCCAGTGCGTATTAATTGTTAGTTAATTGTTTATCATTGTTGTTAAGCCGGTTCTACACAATGCTACGAACACCTTCCAACATTGGACGTTTGATGATTCGTCGCATCGTGTGGCCGTTGTTCGAACCCACGAGCGTCCAATGTCGAGCGTCAAACGTTCGAATTTGGCCATGTTCCAGCCGATGTCGGTATTCTTGCATCGAGTGAAAGAGATGCTTCGAACGTTTGAAGGACAATGTTCGTTAGTTTGACTCAACGGCTAAACGACTCGTTCATATGAAGAGAGACAACATTAGTGTATAACATTAGAGATAACATCAGACAGATGACATTCTCGTCCACTGAATAAACGTTTGTATCAATTCATCATCATATGTATTGGATCAAACATTCGATTCACCGTGTAGCAGGAACATTCGTAGCATCAACTGTTGAACTTACTTGCATCAAACGTTCGATCGAACGTTGGAATCGTTGAAAGAAAAGTATATATATATATATATATATATATATATATATATATATATATATATATATATATATATATATATATATATATTAGCCGTATATCCGATGGGATTTCCCATCGATAACAACTTTTTATTAGGTACTCACTTTCTGCTCACTTTTAATGTTTTTCAAAAGCCAAAATCAATATCCACGTTTCTAACTTCAAAAACTTCCTATACGAACTTTCATTTCCTATTTTAACGCCTTAGAGAATCAATTTCCAGAAATGTTTACACAACTGACTTTTATTTATAAATAGAAGCCTAAACGCCAATTTTCATAACTCCTGTGCAAAATTGCATTCTTCTAAACCCAACGGTTTAGGCTGTGCGTTGTCTGTCAGTCAGTCAGTGTTAGAGATTTATTAAGTAGATATATTATTTATTTTAATAGTCACAGTAACATATTTTTATACATATACCACTAACTTCAGATATAACGATTTTATATACAAATTTCCATCCCCTATTAAACCCACTTAGGGGACGAATCTTCAAAAATCCGTTCTTACTGCTCATCTACGTTACATAGGGAACTCCTATACAAAATTTCATTCTTCTAAACGCAACGGTTTAGGCTGTGCGTTGTCTGTCAGTCAGTCAGTGTTAGAAATTTATTAAGTATATATATATATATATATATATATATATATATATATATATATATATATATATATATATATATATATATATATATATATATATATATATATATTGTAGCGAGTTATGATTTTAATGTAGGCCATGCCTAATTTTTGAAACTAGGTACTTTTTGGCTTTTGTTAAAAAAAACAGTCAAGATATATTTTTGTAATAAGACGCACGCATAAAATTTTAATATATTTTTTGTAATTGAAAATAATATGTTAAATATAATCAATTTGTGCTAATCATTGTCTTTTTCCATTGCATAAATAAAATTTAAGTAAATAATTTAGTAGTGAATTGAATATTTTTGTTGAAAAAGGAAAAAATTAATAATCTTTAAAACTGAAATATCACATCACTACAATATATATATATATATATATATATATATATATATATATATATATATATATATATATATATATATATATATATATATATATATATATATATATATAGCCACATAACACATAGTCTATCCTTACACTGGTTTCAATAGTATAGAGATAGCAATGTTCTCTGTGAACTCTATGTGCAATCATCTGCAATACTGTTAAAAAGTGTACACACGTAATATGTATTCATGTCGTACTTGTTACAATACAGCTAATAGACGAATCAATCAAAATGAAAAAACGATGTTGTGCGTTGTTAAATTATTTTAATGGCCTAATATATGTGCAACAATTAGTTTAATTAACATAGTAGAATTGCACTTGAATATTCAATACAGTGATCCATTTTAAATTAACTATACCTCTTTTAGCGAATTTTCAGAATGAAAATTCAGCTATTACAGCAGCTCTTATGGTAAGACCTGAGCCCGGGACTATGGCAGAAATTTGTTTTGGAACCTCTAGAACTCGAAGATCTACTTCACTAAAATTTATATATATATAGATATATATATATGTATTTATGTGTGTACGCGATAGCTGTCGAACGAAGCATTTAATTGTTACGAAATTTGGTAAAATCGTTAATTGTTCAAAACGCTTGGATAAGTTCGTTAGCCAGACACATCCGATGCCACAGACCGGATATTTTGGGCTTTAAAGTCTTTTTTTTGTGTTTTTGATCAGAATTTAAAACTTTTTCAAAAATTTTATTACATTATCAAAAATTTCGTAAGAAGTTATATCAGAGAGCTTTTTATACTTTTCTTCTATCTAACGTGGTTCTTAAGAAAAATCAAAAATAATCTCTTTTTAAAAGTCTCTTTTTATTTGTTATTTCACTCTACCTCGTTTGATTTTTCTATTTAATATATATTGTGTTTATAAATGTGTCTAAGGGTGTTTCGTCACTAGTTATTTCTATTACCTAAATATATGTCAGATTTCTTTAATTAAACATTATGAATAATGTCTTAATAAATTTATAAAGTTATATTATAAATGTTAATCAATTAAACTGTACTATTTATTTGATTAAATAAACTTTTGACATATTTTTTTTGTGGTGTTGAATGGCCCTTAGCTATTTGTAAACGAAGTACAAATTTTGATAATGTTAGTTTTTTGTTTTGTTTTTTTATAACAATCTGTCAAATGGAATCATTTTTAAATATATGCATATAATATGCATGCATGTATATAACCTAATTATAAATATTTTTGTTTTAACACATTATATTTATTATTTTGAAAATTTTCTTATTTAATTTTAAATAAGATGAACTAAATTAGAAAAAACTAATTGATGGTAAGGATATTTTATAAAAAAAATATATATATTTGACAAGATTTTGATGACATATAATTGGTATACTTTGGAATTAAAACAAAGTACATGGGTACAATATAGTGTTTTTAACAGAAAATAAAGTTTTTGGAGCAACTAAACAGTGCCGGAACAACTAAATTAGCCATGTAGTAGGAGCCAGCAGTTACGAGCCTCGCGCTTGTGTCCAAAAAAAACAATACAAATTCACACAACATGAGTTATTTAACAAAAAAAAAAAAAAAAAAAAAAAAAAAAAATAGAAAAAAACGAGTTTTGGCTCAACTTACATTTGAATGCTAAATCAAATCTACATAAGTGACATTTTTGACAGAATTGACTTTTTGCTAAAATAGTAAAGTATGAAAATATATGCAAACGGATTGTTTGGTGTAAAAAGCGCACAAAAAAGAACTTGTAAAAACACCAATAAAATTATGTATCATTTAATTAAAAATGAATTTTAATCTTTCTTAAAATATTTTACATTGTTACACATATAATTTAATTTCCATTTATAATTGTTAATGAATTTTAACCTCTTTACACACGACAGTTAGCTATTCAAACATTTTTACATTTGTGATTAAGTGTTAATTCGTTGTTGAAAACATTCATCACAAAAGATTGGAAATTTCATTACTGTCAAGTAGATTGCTTGTCTACAATTTAATTGAAATACTCATAAAACAATCTAAAAAATTAAAAAATACATTAACTAATTATTAAATTGTTTGAAATATTTAACATCTTACCTGAATGGGGTTATAAGTTCCAAAATATGTTACAACCTTTTAAAATGTTGAACAATAATCCTATTTCAAATTTTAAATTTGTAATTCAATATCGACTAGATAAAATGTTTACAAATGAAAATGATTTCTACACACTAACTAAAAAAGTAATAGCTCATTTTCTGAACAAAGGAATAGACATTAAAGTTAAATATTAATTGTGTAAATTAATTGTGTAAATTTAACTTTAATGTCCATTAAAGAGATTAAATATTAATTGTGTAGACAACCCAGCAGAGGGCAACAAGTTACAAACAACAAAGCAAATTCCTCAAAGCGGCAAATTTAAATAATAAATAAATAATTATAATTTTTTGTTTAGTCTATTTAAGAAAATAATTAGTCAATTAAATAAGTGTTAATTTATAATTTATTGAAGTAATAATTTTGATTACTAAAATCTAAATCGTTTTAACAATGATTTATTATTAAATAATCAATATATAGATCTAAAAAAACGGTCGTTTTGCCGCCGAGAATATTTTGTCCCCCTACACTTTGAAAGCCTGAACAGACCGTTATTATACAGTTCAAAAGAATAACCATGATGTATCCAAATTTTTCTTTTCGTTTTTACGTAATAATTATTGATATTTATGTCAAAATGTCCTTAAATGTCTTATATAAATCAACTATAAGCTTTCCATTTTTCCTACTAAAAATGATTTTCCCTCAATATTTTCACAGATAATTTGACGAAAATAATAAGCCCCGCCCCTAGAACCTCCGAATCGCCAAAACCGAAACTTGAATTAGGGGAATTTTCCCCTTAAAACTAGATTTAGCCGACTTAGGACTCGATTTTTTGGCGATATCTGAATATGTACATAAATATATATACCTATCCTTGTCTGTTCTTAGCAAATTTTTATTTTTTAAAAATTCAAGTTTGTCGAGGAAACACGATACGTCATTCCTTCATACATACCAAACTAGTAAAACCACTTGAAGGGGAGACTGCAATAGGAGAACACACCCCGTCAGCCAAACTACGTATATTAGTAATATATATGGTAATATTGACAATCCATGAGCGTCATTCTTACATGTTTACAGTGAATACAGTATATGTATAATTATGTACCATATGTAAAGTATTGTTCTATATTATACTCATATGAAACATATTATCTAATATAATTTTGCATGTAATACTTTTAGTATACAATAAATATTTTATAATATGTATAGTCAGAATTACTTTTTATTTATTCAGCATTTATGTTTCCAATATTTAAAAAATATCTTAAATCTTTTTGTTCAAAAACCGCCAATGCTCAGTCAAACAAGAAACTAAAGGGGAACAGAAGAGTTCTGTGGCAATAAATAACATGCCATCTGCTGTGTCCATAATAACTAAAGCCCGGACCTATAGTGCAGGTCATAAATTATCCTGTCAAAAATTGCCGGAAAAACGTATCACCATTCGTTAGAAGCGGCACATAATTTATCTATTTTTCATAAATACATTTATAATTTTTTTCTAAATGCGCTCTATAGTTTGTGTGGCACGAACTAAAGAGGTACTCTACAAATATATTTTGTTTTGAAAACAATAAAATTTCATATCAACAACATAGTCGCTCAATTTAAGTTTGTAACATCGCTCGCGGACGAACGAACACAGTTTAATTTGATCAACTGCATGTGAATTATGTAAACAACCATTTGAAGAAAACATTTTTTTTCATACACTGAAGCTATAAATCATCCTGTCAAAAAATCGAATTGTTTGAAAAACATATATGAGAGGAGCGTAGTCTTGTAAATTTTTATGAGGAGATATTTCTTGTACAAAGATACAGATAAATTAAAACTATTACATAATTCGATTTCACCACTGGATTGGTCATCGAAAAGATGCTTGAATAGCGAAATCTGGCAAAAGTTCTAGAATATTTTTTCAATAATCAGAAAAGATATAAAAAATCCTTAATCAATGGATTGACCAACGAAAAAGTAATCAAGTACCGATATTTAGAATAAGTTCTAGAATATTCTTTTTGGAAATTAGAAAAAATATCGAATATCTGATTTCACCACCAAATTTTTCATCGAAAAGCGATCAATTAACGGAATTCGGCAAAAGTTCGAGAATATTCTATTCTGAAAATAGAAAATATATCCAAAAACCAACTTCACCATTGGTTTGGGCATCAAAAAAGTGTCCAAATAGCAGAATCCGTCAAAAGTTCTAGAATATTCTTTTTGGAAATCAGAAAAATTATTGAAAATTTGGCATCACCATCAGATTGTTCATCAAAAAGGTAACCAAAAAATGAAATTCGGTAAAAGTTCTAGAATATTCTATGTGAAAATCAGATAAGATAACCAAAACTTGTTTTCACCATCGAATTAGTTAGTTAAAAAGGATCCATGTAGCGAAATTTAACGAAAGTTCGAGAATGTTCTATCTGGAAATCAGCAAAGATTACGAAAATTTTACTTCACCATTTGTTTAGTCATCGAAAAACAAATTGAATACAGGTGAGAAGATTTGACAAAAGTTTCTATTCGAAAATTAATAAAGATGTCGAAAAACCAATATCAGTATTAGAAGAACTATTATAAAAGCTAAATAAAGATATTTAACAAAAGTTTTAGAATGTTCTGTTCGAGAACTAACAAAGATAACGAATTATTTATCATAAACTGCTCATAATTGATGAATTTAGGCTCCATTAGTCCCATTGATTTGGTCAACGATACTGTATTTTTAAAAGAAATGACAAATCGTTACTTTTCGCAATCGTAAACTTTAATCGTAAATATCTCCTAAACGGTGCGTCGTAGCTCAAAAATAACGAAATTTTTGAAGGCTTAAGCGAAGCAAGTTGTGGGTATTCCGAACGGATTGCGACTGTCAAAACCTAGTTTTCGTTATCGAAAATTATCGATACCGCGTAACTTGTCATAAGTTGGTTATAACTAGTTAATTTAGGCTCTGTTAGTCCCATTGACCTGGTTAGTAACAGAACAATTTTTTAAAAAACAATTTTTCGTTAACTTTCGCTATCGAAAACTTTAATCGTAAATATCTCGTAAACGGTGCGTCCTAGCTCAAAAATAACGAAATTTTTGAAGGCTTAAGCGAAGCAAGTTGTGGGTATTCCGAACGGATTGCGACTGTCAAAACCTACTTTTCGTTATCGAAAATTATCGATACCGCGTAACTTGTCATAAGTTGGTTATAACTAGTTAATTTAGGCTCTGTTAGTCCCATTGATCTGGTTAGTAACAGAACAATTTTTTAAAAAACAATTTTCCGTTAACTTTCGCTATCGAAAACTTTAATCGTAAATATCTCCTAAACGGTGCGTCGTAGCTCAAAAATAACGAAATTTTTGAAGGCTTAAGCGAAGCAAGTTGTGGGTATTCCGAACGGATTGCGACTGTCAAAACCAACTTTTCGTTATCGAACATCAAGGCATCTAGCCAGTATTGGACTACTGTTTTGTTGAAAATTAATACCTATGTTAATAAGATGTGCTACACTTCACTGAAAGTATTATTTTTCTTTGCATTTACATGATAACAATTAAAATTTATAAATGACTCTAGATTTTGAAATTACAGTTTATTTTCATTTTTTAACCCCTCATACTTGTTATTTATAGTGCACTATAGTGTCCGGGCTCTACCTATGTATTTTGTTGACTTGTTCTTTTATTTATTGTTTTATGTGTTTCTTATTCTAGGAATGGTTTGTGTGCAGGCTGAAAACATTCATCAGGATTAACAGGGGTGAACTTTTTTTTTTAAGGTACACTATATTTTTGGGTCAATGTTTATATATTTTGACATATAAAAGTCATTTGAAAGACTTTCTTTAAAAGTAATAGCCATTTAGAATACATTGTTTTTTTTTTGTTAATTTAAATTTTTTGTAATAATATCAGTTTTTTTTTGGTTTTAACAATCAATAAATAAATAATACAACATACTTCATGACTAATACCTATTTTACTTTAATAATGTCACTATATTATACATACATATTTGCATCTTTCGATAAAAATTAACTGAAATTTAATTAATATTAAAAATATTTAAAATAATAAAATACATAGGTACTTGAATAAATTCGCAATACCTACTCGTATGTATATTATGTGTGATGTACTGATGTACCTATTCTGCTGAATCGGTAAACTCATATTCAGAGAAAAGACATTCATCCGGATTTGAGGACCGAATTAGGAAAATTTTTTAAACTAGTTCGTTCAAACTCAAAAATTACCTGTTTTTTACGCTGTAATGAGCGATTTTTCGATAAAAAAATGTTTGTATTAAGTAATGTGAAAATTTAGTTCCATTATTTTTAGTTATATTTGAAAAAATAAAATTTTTTGGAAAACTTAAGAAATGTAATTGTTGAGAAAATAAGTGGTCTACTGTAAAGCAATAAATTAAGAAGATGTCAACTGTGATTATTACTTTTAAATAAAGTCTTTCAAATGACTTTTATATGTCATAATATAATATATAAAAATTGACTCAAAAATATACTGTACCTTAAAAAAAAAAGTTCACCCCTGTTAAAGACACGAAAGGACCACTGTCTGACATATTGTTTATATGATGTATGTATTCTGTTGTGTTTTGTGAATTATCTCTCTACCTGTGTAAGTAAGTGAGATATATTTGTTTTTAAATAATTATAAGAGAAATAGAAATATGTTTACATTAACTAACAACAGAAAATTTTTATATAACAATTGACATCTTTTTAATTTATTACTTTACAGTAGACCACTTATTTTCTCAACAGTTATATTTCTTAATATTTTTGAAAAATTTTATTTTTTCAAATATAACTAAAAATAATGGAACTAAATTTTCACATTGCTTAATACAAACATTTTTCTATCAAAAAATTACTTATCACAGCATAAAAAATAGGTAATTTTTGAGATTGAACGAGCTAGTTTAAAAAATTTTCCGGCTAGTTTAAAAAATGGCGGTAATTGCTTGGCGGGCCGCATGAAAGCTTCCAAAGGGCCGCATGCGGACCGCGGGCCGCAGGTTGCCGACCCCTGATCTATAGTATCTATACATATAATAAAACTCTAACGAGACCGTGTCTGTACAGGGAATATTTTTTTAAAATTATACTAGTACTGTAGATAGTTATCAATTTAGATATTAAAACAGCGTTTTTTAAAATTGTTGTCTATCTGTCTGTCTGTTTACGCATCACGCAATAACTACTGGACGAATTTTGATGAAATTTGGTGTGGCGATAACTTATTACCTGGGTCAACATCTAGGATAATTTTTACTCCAGGAAAATTTGTCATTCCTACGGGAAAATACAAAAACTATTTTGAACATGTCCACACATTACGTACCAACTCGGTCTGGTGTTATTACCTGGGTCAATATAATATACTTTTTACTACGGAAAAATGTGTCATTCCCATGGAAAAATACAAAAACTATTTTGAGCGTGTGTACACATTACGCAAAAACTATTGAAAGGATTTTGATGAAATTTGATCTGATGATAACTTATTACCTGTATTAACACTTAGGATGCTTTTATTTTCGGGAAAATATCTCCTTCCCTTGGGAAAATACAAAAACCATTTTGGGCATGCGCATGCATTACGCAAAACTATTTTTCTATGTAAATTCTTTATAACTAGCCGTATACCAACCAAATGGGCTTTACCATCGGCAACATCTCAGGATGTCAGTCAGTGCTTAAGATTTATTATTAAATAATTAACTTTAATAACCATCGTAACATATTTTTATATATCACTAACTTCAAAAATAAATAATTTCTATCTATGCAAATTTTCATCGCCTATTTAACCCACTTAAGGGACGAATTTTCAAAATTCCTTTTTTAGTGCTCACCTACGTTATATAGGGAACTCCTATGCGAAACTTCATTCTTTTAAAGTCAACAGTTTAGGCTGTGCGTTGTCTGTCGGTCAGTCAGTGTTAGAGACTTATTAAGTAGAATTATTATATACTTCTCATTGATTTTATGCGCGAATGACGTCGCGGGTGTACAGCTAGTGTCAAATATGATACTATTTCAACGCCTATTTTCTATTATAATTTTTTTGAATGTTTTACAAATATAACTTTCTGATTGGTCTACAGCAGCGGTTTCCAAACTTTGTGCATTAACGCACCCCTTACTTTTCCCACCCCGCTCTTGAAAAAATTTATAAACAATTCGTAAATTACTTTTTTACTGAAAAAACTCACATTCTTGGCGGACGGGTCTATACGACACTGGAGGGGAAACCGTTGATCAGACATATTATTCGATACTTACGCGCTAACATGACTCTGACCGCTTGAGAATTGTTATTGTTAAAGTATTACGTACAGTAGCGAGCAGGAAAATCATTGTTAAGAGTTACATGGCTTTTTTTAGCAAAAAAACCTAATTTATTCCAACTTTTACCAATTTATTTCTATCAGTAATAGCTTATGGCTTGTACTTGAACAAAGGGATTTAAAAAAAAATGAAATTTCAACTTTGGACAGTGTTTTAAACAAAAAATTTTTATTTTTGGTAAAAATTTTCGTGTTTTTCATTGACTTCCGACTTATAAAATGAGATGTAATGAACGGAAACAGTAATTTTTCGTTCAAGTACAAGCCATAAGCATCTAATAATAGAAAAAATTTTGTTTTAGCGAATTTCCAGAATGGAATTCAGATATTACAGCCACTGTCATGACGCGACTTGAACCTGGGACTATGGCAGAAATTTGTTTTGAGGTCCCTAGAAACCGAAAATATTATTCACTAAAATTTATATATGAGGCGTTGAGAACAAGAACGGCCTAACTAACAAATTTTATAAAATTGAGATATTGGACCTAAGTATACATGAGGGTCTAATTATTGAAACAAAAATTGTCTAGATGTGTTTTTAATATGAATCTTGAGATGGCAGCATGCAAACTTTTTCTTGCATCATACATTTTTATTTTCTTTGAGTGCAAAATCGGCCTAAATGACATAGGCGGGCTAGGTCATTTTTTCACATTAACAATATTGTAATTTTTTTAAACTGCAGTAGTGGCGAAAGACTCTAGATAATTGAAACTATCTATAATTATCGATAGTCAGTCGTAAAAATATCGATAGTTGTCAATATTTTCCGATAGTCAAGTTTTTGTTGCCCAAGTCATATTTCATAGGACATTTAGACAAATACAGTGGAACAACTAGTTATCTAGATTGTGTTTATCTAAAATCCTGCTTTTTCAAAAACTTACTACAGTACAAGAAATTATAATTTTTTCTGCAAACATTTTAAAGAATTTTCGAACTTTAATTTTAAATTATGAATAAAGTATACACTTTTTTGGTTCCGAAATCAAAATCTTGAAACACTTATAAATTTGCCATATTCATGCATCAGATGTTTAAATTTTCACAAATACAAATGATATTGTAGATGAAAGTAACAAAACTGATGATGGCTATGGCTGAATCTATAAACTTATTTTTTTTTTATTATTCAAACGCTTTTTTTATTGTTTATATAATTTTAAAATTGTGTACCATATGTTGGATAGAAATATACATTTTTTCCAACAGCACATTTTTTTCCCCAATTTAAAGCAGAAAATCTTTGAAAACAACATGACCTAACTAATATATTTTTACTAATTTTTTATTAACCACGAGTGTAAAAATGGCCTAAGTGACAAAAAAATTAGCAAAAAGATGCTAGACCTTCGAATTTTATCCATACATGCATTTGAAATTGTATTCAAAATATAATACATAAGTGAGCGTCCATTAAGACTTTATTAAGACTTTGTTGGAAAAACAAAAATATTTTTTTGCATAACTTTAACCGTCGATATCTCGATATGAGTAATTTGCAGTTAGGCCATTCTTGCTCTCGAGGCCTCATACATATATATATATATATATATATATATATATATATATATATATATATATATATATATATATATATATATATATATATATGTATATATATATATATATATATATATATATATATATGTGTGTGTGTGTGTGTGTGTGTGTGTGTCCAAACGATAACTCTCGAACGAAATGTCCTGTTTTTTCGAAATTTGGTGAAAATGTTAGAAGTCCCAAACCGTTGGACAAGTTCGTTAGCCAGACACGTCCGATGCCGGAAACATAGTTTTTTGGGCAATTTACGTGGGAAAAATTAGTTTTTTGACAAAATTTCCCCTTATTCAAAAATTTTTGCGTAATTTTTTACGCCATCGAAAAGAGGAGAAAAAATCACATAAAAAAGGTCTTTAGACTATCATTCTATGTCAACTAGTTTCCGAGAAAAACTAATTTTTTAAACGGAAATTCGCTATCTCATGTAGTTTGCTGCGACAGGGATATTTTATTTTAGGTCAGAATTTCACGGGTTACTCTGCCTACGGCAAAAAATCAGCGATTTTCAAAAACTAGCTGTCAATGGTCTAATTATTTTTTTTTTTCACGGAAATTTCTTCAGTGTCCCAAAATAATTTATAATATGCCAAAAGTTGAAATAAATTATATTTTCTTAATTAAATTATATCTATATAAAAAAAAATCAAAAAATACTGTTTTTTTTTTTTTTTTTGCTAAAAAGACCCATGTATGTAACTCCTTAATATAAAATGTCCATTATTTGGTAATTATATTTGCGCGCTTATTCTTAAAACCATGATTTTATCAAAACGACGACGATATTTACAATTAACCTACGCCCCCCTGGTGGACATTGCGCGCCTCCCAGTTTGGAAACCGCTGGTCTACAGTTTATACAGAGTAATGAAAAATTAAAGTATATTTTAACAGATGTAGAAAATATATACATTATACACCAGTAGAAAGCTGTAAATATTTTACTGTTTAACAAAAAGCAAAACAAAAATAAGTCAAATCCTACAAAACACAGATATTTGGGAATATCTGTACAAAAATGACGCCGAGAATATTTTGTGTTAACATTTTAATGTTTAAAAAAATAGTTGAAATCCATTGTTATGCCGAGAATAGGTGTAAATAATTATGCTTTGGTACAGGGACTATTTAAAAAAATAATCCAAAAGAAAAAATTACAACAAATTTCCGGAATGAAAACTTTTGTTGTTCTTGGCTCAAATTTTTTTTACTTTTATTCAATATCAAGCAAAAATTAGAGCCGAGAACAACAAAAGTTTTCATTCCGGAAATTTGTTGTAATTTTTTCTTTTGGATTATTTTTTTAAATAGTCCCTGTACCAAAGCATAATTATTTACACCTATTCTCGGCATAACAATGGATTTCAACTATTTTTTTAAACATTAAAATGTTAACACAAAATATTCTCGGCGTCATTTTTGTACAGATATTCCCAAATATCTGTGTTTTGTAGGATATATAATACAATTAGAAAAAATGTTATAACATTTTGTGAAAAGCACACAGCCAAGGTTACTTAACGGATTTCGACTAGTGAAGTATCTATGAATAGAGCATCATATCAGGGGTGGCACAAGAGAGCCTGAATTTTCAAATTTGGTTTCATTATTAGTTGTTATCGTTAGTTACGGAGCCACAAATTTTAATTTTTTTCCAAAGCAATTACACGTAAAGTAAAATAAATTGTTTATTCATTTCTCTTATAGAAATGGATAAACGGATCTCAGGTAACTGTACTATTATTATTTAAATTAAAATAAGATGATTTTGTTAGTATAAGTGAGGGCAAAATTATCACCCAGGACCTTGGGACCCCAAAAAAACTTCTTCATACTAAACAGCTGGGCGGATCTCAAGAAGATATTGCGAAAATTAGATATGCTACTGAAATATGAATATTACTTGCTTTTATAGTATTAATTATTTAAGTAACTATTTTTGTACAGAATTTCAGAATAGCGAATTAAAAAGTGAAGTAAGGTTAAGATTGTTCTCCAGAACCTTCTAATAGGGATCACATTAAATAGCTGAATGCTGCGGACAATTAAATCGATCCCCAAGTTACCCTTCAAACACTATTGGAATTCCAGAAAAAGATGAAAGTAGCATTAAAATTGTTATTCTCCAAGAAGGGTCTAAAACTGAAGAATATCTAAAACTATTATTACGGATATCAGAGCAAAGGTCTCAAACTACAGCTACAAAATACAAAAATGTATTCCATTGCACGAAATTATATAAATCAAAATTAAAACAAAAATAAAACAAAACAGACACCTGAGTGAAACCGCAGGACGGAAAGCAGAAAAAAATTTTAAATTTTTCTGTTACTTAAGTAAAAATTCATTTAACTAATAAATTATTATTTTAAGCGACTTTCCATTTTGGAACTTAATTTATGACGGAGAATGTCATGGAAAGATCCGAGTTCGGGACTATACGGCAGAAATTTGTTTAAAAACATATATATATTACAAAATAGTATATATATATATATATATATATATATATATATATATATATATATATATATATATATGTTATATAATCTGTTGACGCAATCCATTCATGTATCATATGAAAATATGGAATTAAGTTTATTATTATTATTATATATATATATATATATCTATATCTATATATATATATATATATATATATATATATATATATATATATATATATATATATATATATATATATATATATATGTATGTATATACAGGGTGTAAGACAAATAACTCTCGTCCTTTTGTGGAGGGCGACTCCTAGCAAACTGTAGACACTAAAACCGCAGGAATTTTTTCGAAATTAACAGTCGCGTCACCCCTCAAACGGATAAGAGTCATTTCCTTTACACCCTGTATATAATATATGCACATATATATATATATATATATATATATATATATATATATATATATATATATATATATATATATATATATATATATATATATATATATATGTAGGTGTGTATATATATTATATACAGGGTGTAAAGGAAATAATTCTTATTTCCTATATCGAGGGGTGACGCGACTGTTAATTCCGAAAAAAATCCTGCGGTTTTAGTGTTTACAGGGTGCAAAGAGTCACCCACAAAAGGACAAGAGTTATTTGTTTATATATATATATATATATATATATATATATATATATATATATATATATATATATATATATGTGTGTGTGTGTGTGTGTCTGCGCGATAACTCTCGAATGAAGCATTCAATCTTTACGAAATTTTGTTAGAAGTTGAAAAGTCTCAAAAGCTGGGACGAGTTCGTTAGCTGATATGTCCGATTTTTAGAAGCCATTTTTCACCGTTTTTAGTAATTTTTTGGTTAAACTTATTTAAATGCATATGTGCTATACTATATGTGATCCGCCAGGGTCCTGGGGACTCAAAAGTAAAAAATTAACTACTCAACCGATTTCGAAAATCTTATCACTGTTATAGAGTTAAACTATTTTAGATGGATACAAGTTGTTATATGAGATCCGTCAGTGTCCTATCTTTGAAAATTCGCTATGTTATGCAGGTGCTGCGACAGGGGTATTTTTTCAATATACTCGTTAAAAATATTAACACTCGATGTTTTATTTAGCTTACGTTTGACTGAGTAATTAGCAATAAATGTGGTTTGATTACAAAACAAAGGCGAATAAAAAGGACTGCCGTTATTTTCTATACAAAATAGTAGTTCATAGTATGATTAAAAGAACTTTTACAAAGGGTAAAGGAAGATAAGCATAGGGAAATGGCCCGCATAACCCATGTCTGTAATAACATATATATAGTAGCATTAGTATCTCAATTGAAATATTAACCAAAATATGTGTAAGTGCTGTACTTTTTCAAACTCAATTTTCTCAAAAACTATAACGGCTAGGAAAACATGGACCGACGTCAAAATTTTGGTAATATTTGGGACAATATTATTTTTGTCATGACTTGTTGCCCTAAATTTTCAAAGTTCAAAATAATTGCATAAAAAATACATTTCATTTTTTAGTACGGTTCTAGTATACTTATGTATACCTTTCAAAGAATACAGCAAATTGCTTATCTTGCCTACTTATAACACACCAAATTTCATAAAAATCGAAGAGGCGCTTTTTGAGTAATATAATTAATTTATTGAGTAGGGAAGAGACTTAATGAATCGGACGGTTATTGAATGGAACAAATGAGTTTTAGCTAACAAGGAACCGTTAGTGGAAATTTGTTTTACAGTCACTAGGTGTCTTTTGTATAACTATTTTTATGTGCGATATATGTGTTAACGATTTTGCGTTTGTTTCAACAAAAATTAAGAAATACGATTTTAAACAGAAAAAGTAACTTTTATTTTTTTTTATAAATTACTTAATATTCTATAATAACCATTTTGCTTAGATTAATTGTATTAGTTGATTACTACACAGAGAAAAAATTCCAGTAAAAATTACTGAGCTGCCTCCGGTAAACGAGTCTTAAGTGACCAGTCCGTAGGAAATTATTAAGCAAAAATATAAAAAATGCGTTTCAAACATTATTTTTTACGATTCATTTGAAAATTTTTCCTGTACACCTTAAGAATTTTTCCTATACAGCTGCGTAAAATTCGATGGGCTAGTAAAATTTCAAGTGGACACCGGGAAAATTTACTTAATTTTTTGTAAAATTATACTGGACATAGAATAATTTTTACTGAGTCGCTGTGTATTTCACTTGTGCTGTGTATTTCACATGTCTCACACATCACTGCATATCAAGCACGCAACCATCCAGAGTACCCGTGTTAGACCAAAACACGGCTTACAGACGCAGCAACCGTTGGTTCGATCAGTTGCTCAATAGCCAATATAGTGACTGGATGTTTATAAAGTGTTTTTTTTTTTTTTTTTATAATAAATTATTATTTATTGGACTTTCCATTTAAAACAAAAAATTGTTGTGTTTCATGAATTTTTGTTTAGTTTTTATTTATATCTTGTATGTTTTTTATACGTATTGATATGTTAATTGAAACATGTTTTTATACAAATTATTGTAATGTGCTTATTGTTAAGAATTTATATATTTTTTTCCACAAATAATAAAAAATCACAAAAATTTTTTTCTATATTAATAATTTGATTTTAATGCTTACCTTTCTATCAATATCCTTTTAAACTATTTTAATTCAATTATTTATTAATAAATAAAAAAACCTTATTTATAAATAATACGGTAATTTTTACTGAGCTATAGGGTAATTTAAAATTTTTACTATAAATTATCGTACTTTTTGCTTAGGCTGTCACTTATGTCCGCATTACCAGAGAGCTCAGTAATTTTTTACCAGAAATTTCAGTAAAAATTACTGTATTTTTTTCTCAGTGTAAACCGCTTACTATCGACTATCGAGTATAATTATACAAGTATTGTTTGCATATTGAGGTGATATACTTTTTATTTCTTGACTGTAACTTATTACTGATATTGAATGGGACATTATGAATATGACATTGAATTTTGATCTTGACCTCAAAGTCAAGGTCACCGTCGGATGCGCCGTGAAAAATTCTAAGACTTTTGTCTTCATCATTTATCCAAAAAATGCTTTTCCGCTAAAATTTTTCATATTTTTACTAACATTTATAAACCGCATGAATTTTAGTAATATATTGTATTACTTATGTATGTCCCATTCAATATTATTTTTGTCGCATTCAATGAAAATGGAATTACTGAATGGGAAAAAATTTATTGTTTTTAAAAAGAATAAAAAATTTTTTTAGTGTAAGACAAAGTAATATTTGAAGTATCTTATGCCGAAAGAATTAACATATTTGATTACTTAGTTTTGAAGTAAAGACGATTTTTTAAAAAAATGTTTTTTTATTAAGTCTCTCTCTTATATGTTAGGTATGTATTAACCGTAAAGCCGAACCTTTAAAAATAACTGTATAAAAAATAAATTCTTAATTTTTTGATACAGTTCTAATGTACCTACACAAAAATAAAAAAAAGCAATAAAATTCCTAGCTAGAGCAATCGATTCCTCCACCAGTAAATATAACTTTTATCTTTTATCAATAGTTTAGGCGTAATTTTTCACATTTAAATTTACTTGTTTTTGATAAATTGCATAAGCGTACTTTATCGAGACTCTGATACACGGCACAGAATATCAACAAAATATATATACTTGAAACAGTGAAATAATTTTGTCCGTTTCGCCGGGACAAACAATGCTCGTTAATTAATTTTATAATAGGCGATCAAGCGACAATATGAATCATTAAATTAAATTGTTCTAGCATTATTAACACGCCAAATAGAGCAACCAACACTACGTATTGAACACAACGCATAAATAACGTGCTGCAGCACGTAATGGCCTAACATCACCGATGATAGCACCATACATTATAATTGAATATGAAAATGTGTATATGTACCTAGAAATATGTATGTAGGCGGTGTACATAGGTACATACGTGTGTATATTGTGTAATATCAATATGTAATGTAATACACTTTTAGCAAATGTATAGTAAGTAACAGCTTCTGTAAGTACTGCAAGTAGTTTTATTACAACATAATTAACAAAACGTAATTTATCAAAGCTAACTATGTATGTATATTATGTATGTGCATACGAGTAGGTCTATAGATGCCTAAGTTTTGTTTTCATAAAATTATTCTGATCATGTAAAGTTTACGTCAGTTTGTTAAATGAAAGATGAGTATTCTGCGTTTTTCCCTAAAAAAACCGTTCGATCTACATCCAAATCGATCCTTTTCTGATATACTTGTTCGTGTTAAACTACACCGTATAATGTATATTACAGGGCTTAATTTCGGCGGGAACGTGTGGGAACGGTGTTCCCGTTTGAATGTTCTAGTCTTCGTGGAAACATCCAGAACTTAATTTTTAAAACTGTAGTAGGTGGGGAAACGCTGTTTACATGTTTTCGAGATCAGTAAATGCACTTAACGCATCGTGTATTGTATAATATTTTTTGCTCGATCGATTTAAAATAATCAAAGAAGAAAAATATGTTAAATAAAAAATAAAATTCGGATAATATAGGTGAAATTTATATTTCTATGTTATGACATAGAATGCCATGATTAAATATTATAAAAATACTCTTAACAACTAATACGAATCTTTGTAGTGACAATTGACAACTATATTTGTAAATAAAAATTAAGTGTCAATATGTCACTGGCGTGAATATCTTTTTTGAATTTTCTATTAAAAAAATTGAGGAAAATAGTTTGTTAAAATATAATATTAGTGAGAATAATGAAATTGATGAAGCATTTTATTTTTGGCTGCAAATTTATTCTCGTAAAATGAAAGGAAGATTATAAAAACCGCAGAAAATTTTAATGATTGTACGACCTTTTGAAGTGTCAATAAAATAAGAAGAATAATGCCAACAATAATAATAATAATGTGCAAACTAGATCGATTTATTTTCCTAATTGTTCAAATTGTACTTTTAATTTCAATATAAGTAAATAAATACAATCATTTTTGAGCTAATTTCACTTACCACACTCCTATTCACTTACCACGCATCTATTTCACTTACCGCACTGTTATTTTTTGGTTTCCATGGATATAAACAAACGTTCGGGAAATTTAACTTACCAGCATTGTCAATAGCATCGGTAAATATATGAAAATACACGATTGTGCAAAAAATACTTTGTAAAAATACCCAACGAAAACAAATTAACTGGCAAACATCACTTGATTTTTTCGATTAATTCTATAAATGCAATACGACTAGAAAATAGCGTTCCTCTACGTACAATATTAGAAATTAAGTCCTGGTAAATTATTTACATGTATATTCTGATCGTACATGTAATTTTATATATACACCATTTACCTCATCCACCAAGCAAAATCAATTTTTTAGGTAAAAATCTTAGTAAGTAATAGGACTTAATTTTTAAAATTAAATGTGTGGGAACGCATACCCAGGACTAACGAAAATTTTTGCTAGAAAAATAAAAAAATACCTTTGCCGAGCAAAAAAAAAAAAATAAAAAATAAAAAAATAAAAAATAATAAAAAATTAAACAAAAAAAAACGTCATTTTCCTAAAAAATGACACAAATGACCAAAAAAAATTGTATCCTTGGTACCCTTTTCAACCGAAGTGACAAACAATAAAAAAAAAACAAAACAAAACAAAAAAATACTAAAATCATTAATCTAAAAAAAATTCCTAGTAGATAAAACGTCATTCAAAGGTGTGGGAAAATCGCGCCACTGCGTTCCGTTTGAAATTAACGCCTGGTAAGTATTTATATACTAAAACCATAGACAAAGTAGAGAAAATTTTGGCAATATCAGAAATGTAAAGCGCTCTGTTAGTTTTCTATTTGATGAATAAAAAAGTCTTAAATTTCCAGGAAAAAAAGCTATAAAAAGTTTCAAATAAAAAGTTCTGGAATTTCATATTCCAAATTTCACTTATAATGCAGATTAACCTAATTTTCGTCCATAATGAGTGACATTACGGGTGAGAATTAGGTTATTCTAAATTCTAAATGAAATTTGGATTATGGAATTTCAGGAATTAATTAAATTTGGTTGAAAATTTGAATTATTTTCAAATTTTTTTGGTGTTCATATATAATACTTTTTAAATTTTAGTGGTTTATGGAAAGAATAGGTATCGTAAAATGAGACTACATCTCATATATTTGAGTCACTTTTTACCATAGATGAATAATGATTCCACTCTTTTTAGCGGGCAAACTAATAATCATTATTGAATAGTTTTGTCCGTTAGATGGAGTTGAATTTTTTTTTTATTTATGGTTAAAAGTCACTCTTAAGTACGAAGTATTTTCGCATTACGGTTTACGTAAATTTTTGCCGAAGGTGTACACAGATCATCATATGTATGCACAAAAACTACTCACCTTGCTGGCTGGAGTTTTGCCGCAAAATCATTCTTTGCGAGCTTCAGCAATCGTTATTAGCTCATTAAATAATATACTATAAACATTTTAAACGTTCTGATGTTCTATATAAAAATCATAATTAAAGATAAAGTTATAATTAAATAAAATTGCTCATATGAAAAATACCACGAGTACCTTACCTGTATTCTAAAGCTGGCCGTGTTAGTACCTGGTCGTGTACTATAAGAAAATAGAATTTTTAATTAAAAATTAATAAAACTTCCTCTTCTAGAAATGCGGTAAAATACGGTGACAATAGAAAAAAGTTGTTCACAGTTTTAAATCAGAAATAGAACAATAGTTTTAAATGAACAGGATAACGTTGAATATTTTATGAGAATAAAAATGATTACGGAATGAAAATTAAAATGAAAAATAGCAATTTCTTACTGATGTAATTTTCTATTTTCTTAATGTTGTTAGTATAAAAGAGTTTTAAAATAAAATTTACGACTATTTGATGGAACGCCTTCAATTTTGTTATAAAAGACAAAACGTTTTAACTTAAATTTATTATTTTTAAGGAACAAATCAATCAATTTTGAGGAAGATTTAAAAAATGAAGGTAATTCGCAAACTGAAGTACCAACACGAAGGTGTTTTCAAAATACTGTGAAAAAGAGGTTGCACTGTGTTATGAATGATTTTTATAATGCAATGCAAATTCTGTATCGTGTTTGCAACAACATTTGCAAACGGCATGTCAGTTAATTACATAAAGCATTACTAATTAATTAAACATAATAAAAAGAAAATTTAAATACCCCCGTCGGAGCATCCTGCATAACATAGCGAATTTCCGTTTATAAAATCCGTTTTTCTGTGATTTTTCACCCTTCTAAGTGATTTTTCCTCCTCTTTCTAATAGTGTAAATAAATGTCGCAAAAATTTTTTAACTTGAGGCAATTTTGGCAAAAACTAATTTTTTCAGGAGAAATGACCAAAAAGGTTCTGTAACAAGTAAACCGAGGACAGTTCAACCGCGAGAGTTCAACCGACGACAGTTCAACCTGACGACAGATCAACCGACGACAATTCCACCTAACGACAGATTAGCCAATGACAATTCAACTTCACGACAGTTCAGCCTAACGACAGTGAAACCAAACGACAATTGAACCGTAGAACAGTTAAACCACAGAACATTCTAACTGCTTAACACTAATATATAAATTAACTAAATCCAACCTGAACTAACCCAACTCAATAAACTATAAACAAATCTAACGTAATCTAACCAAACCCAACCTAAACTAATCAAACTCAACAAATCATAAGTAAAAGTAACCTAACCTAACTATACACAACTTAACCAAATGAAACCTGACTTAACCAAGCCTAACCTAAACTAACTAAATTCAATAAATTATAAATAAACCCATCATAACCTAACCTAATACAGCCTAACGTAACCAAACTGAACCTGAAGTAAAACAACTCAGTAAATTATAAAGAAACCCAACCAAACCTAACCAAAGCCAGCCTGAGTTCACTGAATTCAACAAATTATAATCAAACTCATCTTAGCCTAATATAAAACAACCTAACATAACCAAACCCAACCTGAACTAACCGAACTCAATAAATTGTAAGCAAACCCAACTTAACCTAACCAAAACTAGCCTAAACTAACCGAACTCAACAAATTATAAACAAACCTAACCTAACCAAACCCAACCTAAACTAATCGAACTCAACAAATTATGAACAAATCCTACTTAACCTAACCAAAACCAGCCTAAACTAACCGAATTCAACAAATTATAAACAAACCCTACCTAACGTAACCAAATACAACTTAACAGATTAACCTAACCAGACAACACCTAAACTAATCGAATTCAACGAAAGGTAACCAAATCCAACACAACCCAACCAAATAGTGTACCCTTAATTGTGTAAAGAGTCACCTTTGAGACTTGAAACTACATAAATACTTATTTAGCCTCAAGTCTGAAGGGACTTGAGACTAAACAATTTC